>APFE031254546.1:10713-25758 GCA_000404065.3 Pinus taeda | reverse complement strand
AATGCATCTGTAGTATTCTTCAAAGTGTCCACCTTTACCAGCAACACCTTTTTGTCTTCTATCATATCCCTCACAAAGTGATACTGAACATCAATGTGCTTTGTCTTTGAATGATAAGCAGGGTTCTTTGCCAAGGAATTTCACTTTGGCTGTCACAGTCTATCGTTATAGCTCCCTGTACTAACCCCATACTTGAACACAATCTCTGCAACCAAACTTCTTCCTTGCTTGCATGAGTGGCTGCCATGTATTTTGCCTCTGTAGTTGATAATGCCACTACAAATTGTTTCTTACTCATCCAACTAACTACACCTCCAAATACACCCGATCGAGTTGCGTGACGTGGAGAGGCAAGAAATCATGTTTCGGTGGCGGGAGGAGCAAGCGAATGCAGGCAAATATCAAGGTATTATTGCAACAGGTAAATGGAGTGGTGGAAAGGTTAGTGGAGCAGCTCGGCAGGACGGTGGACGGGACAGGATGTCAGGGACAAGCCCGAGGAATGATGGCGCGGGGATCGGGCGCAGCGAACAGCACAGAAGCTTAAGTAGGAAAGGCATGCAGAGGAGAGGGACAACGAAGGGAGGGTGGCGAAGCAAACTGCGAGGGAAAGACTGCAGAGAAATAGGGAAAGGCTGCACAGAGCTGAGCCATATTGATAGGGGAACGGGAATACCTGCGAGCCTAGAGGAAGGCGAGAGGAATGCAGAGGTAGGGAGAACATGGACGCAGAGGGTAGCAGGAGAGCACAACGATGGATGCGAAGCAGTGGAGCGGACGAAGACCAGGGATGGAAAGAAGTGGACAGGAAGGACAAGCGGAAGATGGAGGAAAGCCTGCAGCAGGGCATCCCTGTGTATGAGGTCTCGGAAGGAGACAGCGAGGACATGACGGAGGGCTGGGAGGAGTCCGTGTAGGCGACAAGGAGAAATAGTCGAAACAAAACAGTGACAGGAATTGGGGAGGACGAAGAAGGGAGCCCGAAGAATGAAATAGAAGGGGGCAGGGGAAGATACAGGAGAGGGAGAGGCCGCAGGGGAAGAGGAGGCTGGAGAGGTCGGGATGTGGCGGTAGGCCGCAGCAGGCGAGGGCGCCGGTGTTGCGCAAGCCATGCAGAGGACGCGGAGATAGAGATGGGAGATGGGAGCAGACAGAGCAGGCAGACCATAGAAACCAGGGTCAGGATTGCAGAGAAGGAGTATAGGGAGAAAACTAACCCAAAAATTAAAAGAATTATTGAGCATTGGGAGGAAGAGGCCATCCAGGCCCAGTCAGAGGATGAGATGGAAGATTGGATAAGTCTCCTGCCTGACCCAGGGCACACTAGAGGAAGAATGACTCTTTACAAACAGTCACTGCACCTGTACTGGGTTATGAAGAGGCTCATGGCTAAAGCCATGGAACAAATAGCAGTGGAAATGGCCGAATTGTCACAGGGAATCCCGAATTTGTAGAAAGAATTGAAGAATATTGTAATCACTCTGCTCATGCAAGACAAGCGGCTGGAGGACCTGCAACAGCAGCTTGAGGCAAGCAGGGTGATGATCAAGAAAGAGAAAAAGCAGCAAGAGAATCCTGAGGAACAGTAAAGAAAGGCATGTTCTTGATGAATTTAGGAACTGTTGATTTCTGTTTTGTTTTTAGCCATGCATAAGGTTTATGTTTATATATACTTGCAGATGTATGTTAGTAGTAATAGGGAAAAGACTAAAGTGTATAAGGCATGGAAAGACAAGCTAAAAACCTTTTATTTTTGGGCAGCTGTGAAAAACTATCGGTGGTCAATAAACCCGGTTTCCCTGCGGGGCGGGTTGAGACCACCCTAGCTATGTAATGTTTTCCTTTTGATAATAGAAAATGACACCACCTCAGCTTACAAAAAAAAAAAACTACACCTCCAAATAGGTTAAACACATACCCACTTGTAGATCTTCTCTGATTAAGATGTCCAAACCAGTCTGCATCAACAATGCCACGGATATCCAAAACTCTGTCCAATCCTGGCCTTCCTTGGTAGCACAAATCGTAATCACTAGTGCCATGCAAATACTTGAAAACTCGCTTCACTGTTTTCTAATGTTCCTTCCCTAGTTTTGACATAAACCTTCTCAATAGTCCCAGTGCATGTGCAATGTTTGGTCTAGTGCAGACCATCACATACATCAGGCTACCGACTACGCTTGCATATGGAACACGGGACATGTCCTCTTCCTCTTCTTGTGTCTTCGAACATTGTTCAACAGATAACTTTACACCTATAGGAATATGAACCTTCACCATATTACTATCCTGCATATTAAACCTCTGCAGTATTGTCTTGACATACTTCATTTAGTTTAACCAGAGATTCCTCTTTACCTGATCTCTTTTAATTTCCATGCCCAAAATATAGTTTGCAGCACCAAGATCTTTCATGTCGAATTCAGAGGAAAATTGGGTCTTCAAATCCTGGATAATTTCTTTGTCATTTCCAACGAGTAACATATCATCCACATACAAGACCAAATAAATAACATGGTCACCAATTAATTTAAAAAATGCACAATGATCTGCTTTGCTTCTGGTGAAGCCAAGTTCCCATATAAATGTATCAAATTTCAGATACCACATCCTTGGTGAATATTTTAACCCATACTGAGACTTTTTTAACTTGCACACTAGTTCTTTCTTACCGTTCACCGCAAAGCCTTCAAGTTGCTTCATGTAGATCTCCCCTCCGAGATCCCCATGAAGAAATGTTGTCTTCAGATCCATCTGTTTTACAACAAATTCAAAAGCAAAAGCAACATATAAAAGTAATCTAATAGAAGCTACCCTGGTCACACAACTACATGGTATCACAACCTTCCACCAAAATCCATATAGAACTGGGGTGCATTCAAATGCATGTTCCTTGAAAATTTTGCTGATGACAAGACCCCAGATATGTTACTGAAAGAATTGGGAAGCCTGAAGATGGAGGGGAAATAAAAGGCAAAACACTTCAACCAGAGGTTGACACGCATATTGAACAAATTTGCAGTGGACACCAAACCTCATGACTCCATCACTGTTGATTACTACACGTCCGCACCACGGACCAACATTGCGCAATTCATCAAGCGAGCTGCGAAACCAACACTCTTGGAAAATTGTGAAGAGGTTATTACTGTCAAGAAAGACCTGTGTGCAATTGGACTCATCAAGGATGATGAACCAGCAAAGGACTATAGAGATACCTGCGTGCAATTGGACTCATCAAGGATGATGAACCAGCAAAGGACTATAGAGATACGAGCAGGAAGTCCCAAGCGATGGCGAGCAAGGGTAGAGACAAGGAAGTAAGTGATATTGAAACCCTCACTCGCCTTGTGAAGAACTTAACAATAGAAGTGTCCGAGCTTAAACAACGGAAAATGGACACATCTACAAGCAACCATCCACCTAGACAAAGACAGGGAAGCAACTCATTAGGTGAGAACTGGTTGGCTCAAAAAACTACGCAGAGCTCTGTGTTCAATGCCGATCAATGTGCGGATCCCAAGTTCTGTCCGTTCCATGAAGAACATCACCTCGAGAACTTCTGTTTGGACTGGAAGCGAGTCGCAAAATTGATATACAATCATACATTCGATGTAGAGAGCAGTATGCAGGAGTCACCAGATGACAGAGATAATGACGAAGGTATTGCACCTGATGAAGCATCAAGTTTTGGGCATGTGGTGAATGCATATCAGTGCTCGCAAGCAATGTCGAAGACGAACACCGAGAAATAGCCCCAAGACAAAATGGCCATTACAATATTAGGAGTAAAGGGACTCCCCTTACGCTTGGGGAAATATAAGAAAAGATGAGACTGATGATGAGGAAGGTTGATCCGTCGATCGCCTTAAAGCAGAAAACACAAAACAAGTCTAAGAAGATAGCGCGGACAAGAGTACCTCCATGAGCAGCAAACTGCAGAACACTCTGTCGGACAACATGAACATCAGTCCTGCCCCGGACACCTCGGTGAGTCTTCCACCTCTAGACTACAACATTGTATATCGCATGAAGAAAACTCGAGCGAACATCAGTTTGTTCGAGTTAGCTAAGTTCTAGAGTCAGTGAGACATCCTGTTGCGCGCATTGGGAAAGACAACAATGGACAATGCAACCTCTACTAGCAAGGGAGCAAGCACACCTCCCGGATCACTTTCTATTGTGCTCAACACACTCAAGATGGAAGAAGAAAACTCATGTTTCCCTCCATTTCTGCTATCATTTGAAATTTTTAACTGCAATGTTCACAACTGCTTGGTTGATTATGGGGCGACAACCAATGTCATGCTGCTCTCCATTACGAAAAAGATCAATGCACAATGGAGCAAGACATCTGTGTGGATCATCTAACTTGATCAAACATTGGTACCAACGATTGGTGAACAATGAGATGTGATCATCTGATTATCTCATGATGGTCGAGTCCACCAATGCATCAACATAGTTGTTGTGGACATATCGGAAGCATATAGTCTACTACTCTGCAGAGACTGGTCTAGCAATATGGACAGATGTTTTTCTACAGACTGGTCGCACATGTGGCTTCTGTACAAGGGAAAATGCAACCAAATCCGGGTAGTGTCCGAGAGGTATATGAAGCACAATGTCACTCCCCTTAACAGAAAGAATGAACTGTTGGGCTTCACAGAACTCATGTTTAGCGACTCCCTCTCGGAAATAATGTTGGGGTGTTATCCTGCACGACTTGCTCCAACCCCACTAGAGACACAGTTGGGTCTCCTTCCTTGCCCAACTGTCGGAAATGAAACATGTATGGCATATTGTAACATTATTGGTAGTAGCAGTAGCAACAACAGTAGCAGCAGTGCAAGTGCGTCAAACAGTCCGTGTATAGATGAGTTTTGGACCATGTATTTTGACGGATCAAAGACACATGATGGCTTCGGGACCGGATGTATCTTGGTCACCCCAAACAAGAAAAAATGCATGATTTCAATCCACTTGGTGTTCGAGTGCACAAACAACGTTGCTGAGTACGAAGCACATGTGCTGGGTTTACAAAATTCCATCATCTTCAGCGCGGTCATACTCAAAGTGATACTGCACCCCATGAACAATGTTGATGCTTTCAAGGACACAACAACTGATGAAGATGAGCATGACCAGCCCTTGAAAACTGCAGAAGATGGCAAGCAAGGCAACCCCATCCCCAAGGGTGCGGTTTCTCTCAACAAGCTCTATGACTTGTAGAACTTCTGTCAAGGGCCAAAAATAGCAGAATCCACAAGTGCACCACTACGAACAAACAGAGAAACCTGGGAATCAATAGGGGCAACATGAGAGCTTAGTCATTGATCCAACCTTGCAATGCCCATTGTTTCTCTACACCAAGAGAACTTCTCAGAGCTCACAAATTTTGTCAATGCATCTGCAGTATTCTTCAAAGTGTCCACCTTTAGCAGCAACACCTTTTTGTCTTCTATAATATCCCTCACAAAGTGATACTAAACATCAATGTGCTTTGTCTTTGAATGATAAATAGGGTTCTTTGCCAAGAGAATTGCACTTTGGCTATCACAGTCTATCCTTATAGCTCCTTGTACTAACCCCATACTTGAACACAATCTCTGCAACCAAACTTCTTCCTTGCTTGCATGAGTGACTGCCATGTATTTTGCCTCTGTAGTTGATAGTGCCACTACAAATTGTTTCTTACTCATCCAACTAACTACACCTCCAAATAGGTTAAGCACATACCCACTTGTAGATCTTCTCTGATTAAGATGTCCAACCCAATCTGCATCAATAATGCCACGGATATCCAAAACTCTATCCAATCTTGGTCTTCCTTGGTAGCACAAACCGTAATCACTAGTGGCATGCAAATACCTGAAAACCCGCTTCACTATTGTCTAATGTTCCTTCCCTAGTTTTGACATAAACTTTCTCAATAGTCCCAGTGCATGTGCAATGTCTGGTCTAGTGTAGACCATCGTATACATCAGGCTACCGACTACACTTGCATATGGAACACGGGACATGTCCTCTTCCTTTTCTTGTGTCTTCGGAAATTGTTCAACAGATAACTTTACACCTATAGGAATAGGAACCTTCACCTGATTATTATCCTGCATATTAAACCTCTGCATTATTGTCTTAACATACTTCATTTGGTTTAACTAGAGCTTCCTCTTTACCCAATCTCTTTTAATTTCCATGCCCAAAATATAGTTTGCAACACCAAGATCTTTCATGTCGAATTCAGAGGAAAATTGGGTCTTCAAATCCTGGATAATTTCTTTGTCATTTCCAACCAGTAACATATCATCCACATACAAGACCAGATAAATAACATGGTCACCAATTAATTTAAAATACGCACAGTGATCTGCTTTGCTTCTGGTGAAGCCAAGTCCCCATATAAATATATCAAATTTTAGATACCACATCCTTGGTGATTGTTTTAACCCATACTGAGACCTTTTTAACTTGCACACCAGTTCTTTCTTATCGTTTACCACAAAGTCTTCAAGTTGCTTCATGTAGATCTCCTCTTCCAGATCCTCATGAAGAAATGTTGTCTTCATATCCATTTGTTTTACCTCAAAATCAAAAGCAGAAGCAACATATAAAAGTAATATAATGGAAGCTACCTTGGCAATAGGAGAAAAAATATCACCAAAACCAATTCCCAACACCTAAGAATAACCTTTTTCTACTAATCGAGCTTTGTATTTCTCCACCTTTCCTTATGCATTCGTCTTCTTCTTGAACACCCATTTTCTGCCAATGGGTTTCCTTCCAGCCGAAAACTCCACCAAATCCCAAGACTCATTTTTGTGCAAAGGTGCCATTTCATCAACCATGGCCTCTTTCCAGAGTTTTCCATCCTCTAAATCTACTGCTTCCTTCACAATTTTGGGATCATCATCAGTAATAGATAAAGCAAAATTTGAACAGAAATCAGATGGACTATACCTTTCTAGTTGGCTTCTTTCTCGAAATGATCTTCTCACAACTGGAGTTTGTGGCTCTTCATCTTCTAATTCCTCTTCTGCTGTAGAGTCTGATTCTTCCTCCTTTATCTCAAACTCTATCTTCTCAAGTTCCTTTTGATGGGACTTCATGTTTAATAACATCTTTCACCTCTCTAAACACCACATCTCGGTTGTACACAACCTTCATTCTTACTGGGTTCCAAAGCTTATAGCCTTTTAAACCATCCTTATACCAAATAGATATGCACTTTTCAGATTTACTATCCAACTTTGTTGTTTTCTCCTTTGGAACATGTACATATGCATCACATCCAAATACCCTCAGATGTGAAAGAGAGGGTTTCTTACCAGTCCATACCTCTTGTGGAGTCTTATCCTCGAACGTTGATGAACGTGATCTATTGACTAGGTAACATGTGGTCTCCACTGCCTCTGCCCAGAATTCGTATCCTAACCCGACACCACTGAGCATGCTTCTTCACCTTTCCATCAACGTTTTATTCATTCTTTCTGAAACTCCATTTTGCTGAGATGTGTATGGAGTAGTCTTTTGCCGTGATATACCACACTCACATAATTCTTCAAATTCCTTCTTGCAAAACTCTCCACCATTATCTGTCCTCAGCACCTTTATCTTCTTCTTTGTCTGGTTTTCCACCAAACCCTTAAATTCTTTAATCCTGTCAAAGACTTCAGATTTCTTTTTGAGGAAATATATCTGTGTATTCCTTGAGAAGTCATCAATAAATGATACATAGTACACAAACTTACCCTGTGATGGAACCTTCACAGGTCCAAATACATCACTGAGCACAAGCTCTAATATTTGTTTTTCCCTCTTACCACCAGAGGGAAACTCACCCGATTCTGCTTCCCATATACACAATTTTCACATAAATCTTTCTCGAACTCTATTTTTATACCTCCATCATCCAACTTGCTTACAGAAATCAGATTTATGTCTAATGCAGGAATATGTAGAGCACCCATAAGTGTTCTAATCCTTCCACCTTGCAACTTCAACTTAACTTTTCCGCGACCAACGATTCTAGCCTTCCTGTCATCCCCCAAGAATACATAACCACTATCATATTTCTCATACTCACATAACCACTCTCTATGGGGAATGAAGTGAAAAGATGCACCTGAGTCAATCAACAATGCCTCATGATCTACATGTGTACTTGAAGAAGAAGCCAAGTACACATCCCCACCTTCATTTGAGGTGGTTTTCATCTCTGCAGAAGGAGCATCGTCAGATCCCTTTCCTTTGTCAGGAGCTTTAGATTTACAGTCCCTTTTGTAGTGCCCTTCCTTTCGCATTTCCAGTACACCTTTACAAATTTTCCTGGTGATTTAGATCTCCCTCTCGATGACTTATTTGTGTTTCGGTTTTGGGACCGTCCTCGTAGAGACAAAGCATCAACATTCTGTCTCTCCGTATTTTTCCATCTCATCTCCCCCGTTAACAAGGATGAGACTATTTCATCAAACTGCAAGGCAGTTGCATTGCTATCTATTGCAACAACCAGACTATCCCACGAATTTGGTAGAGAACACAACAAACTAATGCACTTATCTTCATCTAAAATTTTAACATCAATAGACAAGAACTGACTTACCACAATATTAAATGCAGATGCTTGCTTCTTTTTCTTTCTTTCTTTCTTTCTTTCTTTTTTCTTTTTTCTTTTCTTTTTTTTTTTTTTTTTTTTTTTTTTTTTTTTTTTTTTTTTTTTTTTTTTTTTTTTTTTTTTTTTTTTTTCGTAGGAACAGTTTACTCACCACAGACTTAGATTGGTACAAAGTCCGTAGGAACAGTTTACTCACCACAGACTTAGATTGGTACAAAGTCCCTAACTTGTCTCACAAAGCCTTTGTCGTAGCTTCCCCTGATACATTCAACAATACTGAATCTAAGACACAAAATCATATTGTGCTTTTTTCATCTCGATCCAACTTCTTCCATTCTTCATCGGACACTCCCATTGGTTTAGTACCTGGATCTACCGCAATCCATTGGACTTTATCCACCAACAGATCTTCCATATTGAGTTTCCACAACTCAAAACTCTTACCATTAAAATTATTGATCGTTATCTTTCCACTACTCGACATCTTATTCACCACCAGAATCGATCTCGCAGACTCTCACCGAATAGGGTCTACTAGAGGCCTGAGCAAAACCCCTAAGCAACAAAGGTATCCCCTTGAAGCCAAAACAACTCTGATACCAAATGTAGGTTTTAACCCGGTACAAAAATTACCTGCATACGAATTCTAAGAACAGAAAATAAACAATGACGATAGCATAAAACATAAAACACATGTACACAAAGATTTTCCCCTAGATCCCAAAACTGGGACTACCAGATTGATTTTTCATTATGTTCATTTTAATGTTACAATACATATATATACATGTCGAAGCATCCATTAACCCTAGATTAGAACATAATCGTAGTTCCCTTGACCAGATCTACATCATACCATGGACCGAAAACCATCGCGCCCAAAATCATGTGCGAAATCTATGCACAAAACCATAGTTAATATAGTCTAAAAAAAATAAATTCAAGACCCCTCCATTCCCCCTGACAAGGGGGTTGCCATCCCCCTATGAGCCCCCCGCTAGTCGTGGAAAGAATATAACAAAACCTAACATTCTCCCACTTGTTTTTTTCTTTTCACATGGGCCACAGGAGAGCTTAGTCATTGATCCAACTCTGCAATGGCCATTGTTTCTCTACACCAAGAGAACTTCTTAGAGCTCACAGATTTTGTCAATGCATTTGCAGTATTCTTCAAAGTGTCCACCTTTACCAATAACACATTTTTGTCTTCTATCATATCCCTCACAAAGTGATCTTGAACATCAATGTGCTTTGTCTTTGAATTATAAGCAAGGTTCTTTGCCAAGAAAATTGCACTTTGGCTGTGACAGTCTATCCTTATAGCTCCCTATACTAACCCCATACTTGAACACAATCTCTGCAACCAAACTACTTCCTTGCTTGCATGAGTGGTTGCCATGTATTCTTTCTCTGTAGTTGATAGTGTCACTACAGATTGTTTCATACTTATCTAACTAACTACACCTCCAAATAGGTTAAACACATACCCACTTATAGATCTTCTCTTATCCAAATCCAACCTAGTTTGCATCAACAAAGCCACGGGTATCCAAAACTCTGTTCAATCCTAGTCTTCCTTGGTAGCAAAAACCATAATCACTAGTTCCACGTAAATTCTTGAAAACCCGCTTCACTGTGGTCCAATGCTCCTTCCCTGGTTTTGACATAAACCTGCTCAATACTCCCACTACATGTGCAATGTATGGTCTAGTGCAGACACTCTCATACATCAGGCTACCAACTTCACTTGCATATGGAACACGGGACATGTCATCTTCCTCTTCTTATGTCTTGGGACACTATTGAACTGATAACTTTACACCTACAGGAATAGGGACCTTCACCAGAATACTATCCTACATATTAAACTTCTGCACTATTATCTCGACATATTTCCTCTAGTTTAACCAGAGTTTCCTCTTTGCCTGATCTCTTTTAATTTCCATGCCCAAAATATAGTTTGCAGCACCAAGATCTTTCATGTCAATTTGGAGGATAATTGGGTCTTCAAATCCTAGATAATTTCTGTCATTTCCAACCAGCAACATATCATCCACATACAAGGCCAGATATATAACACGATCAACAATTAATTGAAAATACACACAGTGATTTGGTGAAGCCAAGTCCTCGTATAAATGTATCAGATTTCTGATACCACATCCTTGGTGACTGTTTTAACCCATACATATACGCCTTCAAGTTGCTTCATGTAGATCTTTTCTTCTAGATCCCCATGAAAAAATGTTGTCTTCACATCCATATGTTCTACCTCAAAATCAAAACCAACAACAACAAATAAAAGTAATCTAATAGAAGCTACCTTGGCAACATGAGAAAAAATATCACCAAAATCAATTCCCAGCACGTAGGAATAACCTTTTTCAACCGAACGAGCTTTCTATTTCTTCACCTTTCCTTCTGCATTCGTCTTCTTCTTGAACACCCATGTGATGCCAATGGCTTTCCTTCCAACCAGAAACTCCACTAGATCCCAAGCCTCATTTTTGTGCAAATATGTCATTTCATCAACCATGGCCTCTTTCCAGAGTTTTTCATCCTCTGAATCTACTGCTTCCTTAATAGTTTTTGGATTATCATTAGTAATAAATAAAGAAAAATTTGAACAAAAATCAGATGGACTATTTCTGGCTCCCTTCTTTCTCGAACTAATCTTCTCACAACCGGAGTTCGTGGCTCTTCATCTTCTAATTCCTCTTCTGTTGTAGAGTTTGATTCTTCCTCCTTTAGCTCAAACTCTATCTTCTCAGGTTCCTTTGATGGGACTTCATGTTTAATAACATCTTTCACCTCTCTAAACAGCACATCTTGGCTGTAGACAACCTTCCTTGTTACTAAGTTCCAAAACTTATAGCCTTTCAAACCATCCTTATACCTAATAAAGATGCAATTTTCATATTTACTATCCAACTTTATTATTTCCTCCTTTGGAACATGTACATATGCATCACATCCAAATACCCTCAGATGTGAAAGAGAGGGTTTCTTACAGTCCATACCTCTTGTGGAGTCTTATCCTCCAACACTGATGAAGGTGATCTGTTGACCAGGTAACATGAAGTCTCCACCTCCTCTACCCAGAATTCCTGTCCTAACCCAACACCATTGAGCATGCTTCTTGCCCTTTCCATAATTCTTACAAAATTCTTCAAATTCCTTCTTGTAAAACTCTCCACCATTATCTGTCATCAACACTTTTATCTTCTTCTTTGTCTGGTTTTCCACCAGAGCCTTAAATTATTTAAACATGTCAAAGAATTCAGATTTCTTCTTGAGGAAATATATCCATGTATTCCTCGAGAAGTCGTCTATAAATGATACATAGTACACAGACTTATCCAGTGATGGAACCTTCACAGGTCCAAACACATCACTGTGCACAAGCTCTAATATCTGTTTCGCCCTCTTACCACCAGAGGGGAAACTCACCTGATTTTGCTTCCAATATACACAATTTTCACAGAAATGAAAATCCAGAGAGCTATTAGTCATACCTTTCAGAATACCTTTACCATGAAATATTCGAAGGCCCTTATTTCCAATATGTCCAAGCTTTTGATGCCATAGCATGGTCTTTTCTCCAGAGACCACTAGATTTTCTACTCCACATTTAGGAACCACAGAACCGTTGCACCCATTAATAATAGTGCTACCTTGCAGGTTGTACAGAGTTCCAATTCGAACTCCCCGCATAATACAAATACTTCTCGAACCATCTTGCAAGTACCTTTCTCAAACATTGTTTTTACACTTGAATCATCCAGCTTGCTTACAGAAATCAGATTTCTGGCTAATGCAGGAATATGCAGAACACCAATAAGTGTTCTAATCCTTCCACCTTGCAACTTCAACTTAACTTTTCCGTGACCAACAATTCTAGCCTTCATGTCATCCCCCAAGAAGACATCACCACCATCATATTTCATATACTCACAGAACCGGTCTCTATGGGGAGTGAAGTGAAAGGATGCACCTAAGTCAATCAACCATGCCTCATGATCTACATGTGTACTTGAAGAAGAAGCCAAGTACACATCCCCACCTTTATCTGCGGTGGTTTTCGCCTCTGCAAAAGAGGCATCATCAGATCCCTTTCCTTTGTCAGGAGCTTTATATTTACAATCTCTTTTATAGTGTCCTTCCTTTCTGCATTTCCAACCCACCTTTACAAATGTTCCTAGAGATTTAGATCTCCCTCTAGATTTAGATCTCCCACTCGATGACTTATTTTTGTTTTTGTTCTGGAACCGTCCTTGTATAGACAAAGCATCACTATTCTGGCTCTCCATATTTTTCCATCTCATCTCCTCTGTCAACAACGATGAGACTATTTCATCAAACTGCAAGGTAGTTGCATTGCTACCTATTACAACAACCAGACTATCCCACGAATCTGGTAGTGAACACAACAAACTAATGCACTTATATTCATCTCAATATTTTAATATCAACAGACAATAACTGTCTTACCACAATATTAAATGCATTCAGATGCTCTGTCACCGAGTCTGCATCTTTCATCCTCAGGTTATACATCTTTTTCCGTAGGAACAATTTAGTCACCAGAGACTTAGATTGGTACAAAGTCCCTAACTTTTCCCATAAAGCCTTTGCCGTAGCTTCCCCTGATAAATTCAACAATACTGAATCTGAGACACACAATCGTATTGTGCTTTTTGCCTTCCGATCCAACTTCTTTCATTCTTCATCGGACACTCCCGTTGGTTTAGTACCTGGATCTATCGTGATCCACTGATCTTTATCCACCAACAGATCCTCCATATTGAGTTTCTACAACTCATAACTCTGACCATTAAATTTCTCGATCTTTATCTTTCCACTGCTCGCCATCTTTTTTCACCACCAGAATCGATCCCGCAAATCTACCACTAAACATGGTCTACCACAGGCACGAGCAAAATCCCTCAGCAACAAAGGCATCCCCTTGCAGCCAAAATAGCTCTGATACCAAATGTAGGTTTTAACCCCGTATAGAAATTACTTGCATACGAATTCTAAGAACAAAAAATAAACAATGACGAAAGAATAACTCATAAAACACATATACACAAAGATTTTCCCCTGGATCCCAAAATCGAAACTATTAGATTGATTTTTCATTATTTTCCTTTCAATATTACAATACATATATATACATGCTGAAGCATCCAGAAACCCTAATCCATTAACCCTGGATTAGAACATAATCGTAGTTCCCTTGACCGGATCTACATAATACCATGGACCGAAAACCATCGCGCCCAAAATCGTGTGCGAAATCCATGCACAAAACCATAGGTAATATAGGGTCCGAAAAAGAAAAAGAAAAAAATCGAGACCCCTGCATACCCCACCTCTGACCCCCCGCTAGTCATGGAAAGAATATAACACAACTCAACATTCTCCAACTTGTTGTTTTCTTTCCACAGGGGCCACAAGAGATCTTAGTCATTGATCCAGCCATACAACGACCATTGTTTCTCTACACCAAGTGACTTCTCAATGCTCACAGATTCTGTTAATGCATCTACAGTATTCTTCAAACTGTCCAACTTTACCAGCAACACGTTTTTGTCTTCTATCATATCCCTCACAAAGTGATACTGAACATCAATGTGCTTTGTCTTTGAATGATAGGCAGGGTTCTTTGCCAAGAAAATTGTACTTTGGTTGTCACAGTCTATCCTTATCACTCCCTGTACTAACCCCATACTTGAATACAATCTCTGCAACCAAACTACTTCCTTTCATGCATGAGTGGTTGCCATGTATTCTGCCTCTGTAGTTGATAGTGCCACTACATATTGTTTCATACTCATCCAACTGACTACACCTCCAAATAGGTTAAACACATACCCACTTGTAGATCTTCTCTGATCCAGATTTCTAGCCCAGTCTGCATCAACAAAGCCACGAATATCCAAAACTCTGTCCAATCCTGCTCTTCCTTGGTAGCACAAACCATAATCACACAAATACATGAAAACCCGCTTCATTGTTGTCCAATGCTCATTCCTTGGTTTTGACATAAACCTGCTCAATACCCCCACTACATGTGCAATGTCTCGTCTAGTGCAAACCATAGCATACATCAGGCTGCTGACTCCACTTGCATATGGAACACGGGACATGTCCTATTCCTCTTCTTGTGTCTCGGGACATTGTTCAACAGATAACATTACACCTACATGAATAGGAACCTTCGCCGAATTACTATCCTGCATATTAAACCTCTACTATATTGTCTCGACATACTTCCTTTGGTTTAACCAGAGCTTCCTCTTTGCCCGGTCTCTTTTAATTTCCATGCCCAAAATATGGTTTGCAGCACCAAGATCTTTCATGTCGAATTTGGAGGTCAATTTGGTCTTCAAATCCTGGATAATTTCTTTGTCATTTCCAACCAGCAT
>APFE031254534.1:0-11089 GCA_000404065.3 Pinus taeda | reverse complement strand
CCAGATTAAACTGTTGGACTCTTATGTTTCTCTACCTATCTAAGAGTCTGCCAAGATTAAACTGTTTGGACAGACTTACAATCTCTATATTCTAAAACATGAAATTTAAACCTAGGGAGACCAAGATCAAACTGTTTGGACCTCCCTTTAAAAGTAGCGATACCAGGAAAACTTTTACAAAATTTGAAGGCAATTGAATGAATCTTGAAGTAGCCTTCTTCATTTGGAGACTGTTTGAGCAAATATGGAGCATTGCAGCAAGCAAAGTTCGACATATTTGGCCTGTGAAATGCCAATCATGAAAAATGAATACCTGCTGCAGCAGGAGCTAACAGTGGCTCCACTCGGCGATGGCTTCTCCTTGTGGGAAGTCAAGAACAGTAGGCCAGAACGCCTTGATTTTAAGTTTCTTGCTGTCCTCTGCAAAACTTTATTTCCTTCGGCCGCTTTATTTCTCCTACCTACCTACCCTAACCAGCAACTGCTTTGCCGTTAGGTAAAATCAAATAACCAGTGCGGCCATTTAAGCAACTGTGAAACAGGATAATCTTGCTGACTGATTGTTTCTGAACGCAAAAGCATCATCCGGGCATATGCTTTCACAACCAAAATTGTGGCCTCCATCATTTGGCACTGAAGCTTACGGTCTTCACTGAGAAAACGTGCTAGCAAAATTTTGTCAAGCCAAAGTTCCATGTAATCTGCGATCAGATCAATGAACTTACCCTGTGAGAGAACTTCCTCTGCTTCGTTGGAATCTTCAGTAGAATCATGCAGAGTCTGTGAATCAACAGGTGGCGGCATCTTCTCCTGAGTTGAGGACGGGAGACTTCGGAATGATTTAGGATCTTCCGGGTCGAGGGGAGCAGTTGCATCTTCGGTAATGAGCCTAGCAGATGATCCTTCTATCTTTCCCTTGGATCCCAAATCACACAGAATCCTCAGGTCCTCAGGCAACAGTGTTCCCTCCTGAATAAGGGCATGCAGGCTTAGGTATGATTACGGGTTCTTTGGGCTGGAAGGATCAGTTACATCGTCGGTAATGACCCTAGCTGTTGATCCTTCTGTCTTTCCCTTGGAACCCAGATCATACACAAACTGTAATTCAGGAGACAACACTATTTCCCGCTGAACTGGAGGAGGAAGATTTTGGCAAAACTCTTGAGGGTTGCGAAAATTATAAGCCTGAATTTGAGCTCCCAAGAGTTCAATTTCATTCTCATATTTTTGCACAACAAACTCAAGGAACAATTTATTCCGGCCGCCAGGTATTGTTGACAATACCTTTCTGAAAAATCTATCATCAAGCTCAAATTCTGATAAACTTTCTCTGCATTTTTCTAAGCTTTCTTCTATCGGAAGTTTTCTTCCAAGATTCGGTCATTCTCTTTGTTGTTAATACATGGGGAACTTTGCTATAACATTTGGTTCGTTCCTCAGTGGAGACTTTGATTGAAATTGAAGTGGAGTCGCCAGGTGGATGTCTGGATTCTAACGTGCCTGATCTCTGTCCACCGCCAAAGATCAGAACTAAACATGACAAGCTTTCAAAAATAGGATCACTTCCTCCACTGGGGTTTAAAGATGAACCGTGTGTTTGAATCCCCAATGGTGCGCGTAGATACAAGTCGACCGAGACTTTTACAAGTTGGTTTCTTCCACTGTAGAGCTGCAGATTGATTGCATTGATTTATCTGAGAGTTCCCCAGTGGACTCGCCATTATGTTAACACTCAGGTTGTCCCTAGGCTCCTATTAGGGATACAGCCGAGGTAACCACAAACCAATCTTCTGATTGCAGGTTCTAGCCCACCTACAATCGGAGATGGCTTTCTCCTTTAGATTCAACCTTAGTTGATGATTTTAGGCTAGCTTTCTGACTTCAAGGGAATGTTGACTGTGATTGGAAGGAAGGTAGGATTCTCGAGTAAAGAGGCACAGTAAGGTGTTATAAGTTCTTAACCATTGGGCATGGAGTCACAGATTACGGCATGCGAGCGTTTTCTTGGTCACAAGGGGATACGGAGCGGGATAGCCACGTAGGATACAATACTCAAGCTGCTGAAAGTACGGAATGAACATCAGGGATGAAAGGCAAAAGATAATCATTTCATCATGTTGACAAAGGGGAGAAATGGATGAGTGGGATCCCGGAGCAGTTAAGAATTCCAAAGACATGCACCCATATACGAAAGAAACAGGGTAAACTAGAGCAGTTAAGAATTATAGCTCATGACCGTTTCAGAAGAAAACATCAAAAAGTGCAGAAATTGAACTTAAGGTGTACTTAAACAAATCTTAAGCTATTCTTTTTTCCTGCAACTTAGAATGGCGGAAAGATGATAAAAAACATATAATAAACAGGGAGGAAGAACACTTATTGGATCATGCAGAGACACAGGAATTCCGTGATCATTCCTTGGCCCAGAGAAAACAGCAAGTTGTTTCGCAATCCATGCTTTCAGCAATCTTTGATTATGAAAAATATGACAGTTACAGTGCGAGTCTTTACTCAGAGAAAATTGATGGAAAGAAACTAACCAACAACTACTACTACCAACCAACCAACCCTTTACAATATCGCTTCGGGTGGTATTTATAAACAAAATATCAGGAAGACATCATTACAAGTGACCATGACAGGTCTGCTTAGAATTCTTCAAAATCTAAATGGTTTCTGGAAATAAATGCAAGTAAATCTTTTTGGCTGCGCTGGGGGCAGCTGAATCGGAACAGGTGACGAAGTGGCCCTTGGGGACCAGATGCGTTGCTGCTGAAGTGAATGTGCTTTGGGGCTGCAGTTAGACTTTGGTGCGAATTGAATGTGCAATTATTATGATTTGAGAGCTTCAAGTGATTTTGCTCTCCTCCTATGGATCTGCTGAAAGATATTCAATTTCTCTTGTTTTGGGCCGCTGCTCAAGATATTCTCTGATACACTTTGCCGCTACATTGATGATTTCCGCCGTTGACTGATACTCTTTGACACGCTTGAAGCCTGCTGATTTGATTTGATACACTTTGAACTCTGTGAATGATCTGCTGTTGTCTTTAAACCGGATCCTTTGGCACGATTTGGCGATTTCGGGATTTTTCGGCGCGCAGTGGGATCGGCAATCAGAAGATTCCCTGAAGATTCCTCGAAATGGCCTATTTCCCGCTATTCGCGCATCGAAAACTGCCTCTGTTTCTTGATCTGGAGCTCCGAAGTGCGACTTTTCTCCTTGCGCAAAGCTTTTTTGGCTTTTTTGGCTGCTGACGTAAGCACTGCGTCGGCTGTACGGCGGATGACGTCATCAGTGGGTCCCTAGTACAGCGCAACGTGGTGGGGTACTAGTGGACTGTGGTGAAGAGACTCCGATGCGATATAGCGATATCGCGTCGGCGGGAAAGAAGGGGATCATTGGGTTGGGCATGCGGTGCTTGCGATTGCCGATATGCGATATCGCGATATCGCATCGGGGGAGATGGAGGGGTGGACCGACTGGACACTCGGCGCTTGCGATCACCGATCGCCGATTTCGCGATATCGCATCGGTGGGGAACGGATGGGCAATGTTTTGCATGAAAGTGGGATGGCGAGGTTGCGATGCGAAAACGGCTTTGAAGGGGGAAAAGGTAAGAAAGTGGGTGTGAAGGGCCTTTGAAGTTTGAGAAGGGGTCTGAATACTTCGGGAAGTCTTATACTTAGGAAGAAGTCCAAAGTATGTGATAAGTGGTTTCGGAGGTTGGGTTCTTGCTTAGTTTCTGATAAACTAAGCAATTCCCGGGGCTTGCTATGGTTATTTTTCAACCAGGGGGAGGGAATATTACAAAGGGGAATTTACTTAATATTAATACGGGGACGGGAAACATAGGGAGTTACATAATAATGTTAGTGGTTAGTGTGGAGGTGGTAAGAAAGCGCTAAGTTTGGGAGAAACCTAGGCTGTTGCGGGGGGGTAGGACCATACTTCGAGAGAAGATATGGAACAACTTTGAGCAAAGCAGATCTTTACTCAACCATAGTGATGAAGATGATGAACTAAAGAGGTGTCAAGCAGATCTTGACCTCTTTTTGGAGATGTCAGTTAATGATTGGGGGAAAGCAAAGAGGGGAGTTAGTTATACCTCATTTGAGCCTTTTGCTTACAAATCTTTGCTGATTATGTTCTGCATGATATGATTCCTGCAAACTTGGAACTTGTCAGCAATTCAACAGCCTCAGAACTACCTACCCAGCCTACTTCCTAGCATTTTTTCTTCTTTTGCTTGGGGGTGCACTTAGATTGAACCCATCTAACATTTTTCTTGTGATGTTTCCTATCTAATACTACCCCTTATTTCTTCAGAGCCCAGATTAAACTGTTGGACTCTCTTGTTTCTCTACCTATCTAAGAGTCTGCCAAGATTAAACTGTTTGGATAGACTTACAATCTCTATATTCTAAAACATGCAATTTAAACCTAGGGAGACCAAGATTAAACGGTTTGGACCTCCCTTTAACTAAAATAGCGATACCAGGAAAATTTTACAAAATTTGAAGGCAATTGAATGAATCTTGAAGTAGCCCTCTTCATTTGGAGACTGTTTGAGAAAATATGGAGCATTGCAGCAAGCAAAGTACGACATATTTGGCCTGTGAAATGCCAATCATGAAAAGTGAATACCTGCTGCAGCAGGAGCTAACACGCACCACAGCTTAAATATGTACAAAATTCTCAACATGCAACATTATAATCATACCAGCCTTTCAACGTGTTTATGGTGCGCGCTCAATACATTTATATAAAGGTTTAAAACCACGTATCACTGTCCACGGTATTATTGATGCAATTCCACAGTTACAATTCCACTGTCCATACAAAAACCCACACGGTTCTACCAATTCACCCTTGAACCACGATTAAAATACCATCTATATTGCATAAGAATTACATTAATATTCCCCCCATACATGGAACACATCATCTGCCTTTAAGGCGCTGTCTTTTTTTAAATTAAAGAGCTGTGATTCGATTCAATTCTTCCTACTGTTCATACACACAATATGTCTCTAATTCTGGAGTTCTACATGAGAGAAAATTTCCTCCTTGGCGACCAAGTTTAATATCTTTTTCCTTTTTCATCCATAGCTGCCTTATTACAACAGTAGCTATACATAGTAATTTAGAGATTTTTCTTTGTTTTTTTTATAACAACTAATCTAGCATGCCTTATTCTAAGCCCATATAGAAAATATGGCATGTTTTTTTCCCTTATCTAGTTCCTAATTTTAACTAAAAAACATAGAAACAGTAGGCAAAGGATCCCACTCCTTGCCTGTAGATAATATTTTTGATTTTTGGAATAAATCAAAAGATTTTTCCCCTTCTGAGTCACATGCTCCTGAATCAAATAATGACAATGACCCTCAAGGTACTACAGTATAATTCACGTGGTGTGAAAAAGGACTTGGCATCGAACACCACGTAAGGTCTCTCGGTCGAAGGCCATTGATGTAAACCTGTCACCGAAAGTGAGAAACTTGCCATTGAGGCATGCAAGCTTCAAAATACTGAAAGGGTTGTTCCTAAGTCAACTTCTTGGATAATGAGCTGATGTCGACAATAAGCGACCCATCGCAGGAGGGCCTTAATGAATCCCACATCAACGACCGGAACGAAGCAAATGATTTTGGAGGTCAAAACAATCTGACGATATAGGGTTCAGGGTGGCGGTCATGAAGGAATGGAGCATGAATGTATTGCAGTGGGTGAGACACAGGTGAATTGTCTGAAAGACCTCTCTTGAACATATCGACGACACTGACGATGGATTGGTAGCATTAACCCCAAAGATGGATGGTGTGATGGACCAATGGTGATGACCAGTGAACGGAACAACCCAACTCGGCATGGATGTGGAAGGAAAGTGTCATGTTCAAGAGTCACTTGCTACCAATAAAGTCTCTTCAAGTTTTCTTCCCAATTTTCCTCAGTCATTGCTGACCAGTACATCTTTATTTTTGTCAAGCTTGAGGAGGATAACATATGCTTGTTCTATAATCCTCCCTTCGGGCAAACCTGTCGCTATATTTTAGCGAGTCTAGTGACAGCGAAACTCGTTCTCGTCCATTTGGATGAGTTGGTTGCTATTAGGTTTTAACGAGTTTAACGACAAAGATAACTCGGTCCCTTTGAATTTTAGAGAGTCTGAAAGAAACGGAAAGGAGACTCAAATGATTCTTTTTCGTCATATAATCCCTTAAGTCCGAAAAAGTGTAAAATAATACAAAAGGGATGAATTTTTTATAGTTTTAACGAGCCGAACAAGACAAGCGCTCGATCTTTTTGTGTAATAATCCCTCAAGTCCAAAAAGATTAAAATCTAGAGGAGGGGTAGCACTTCTGATGCCTTTAACGAGCTAGAGAGGCCAATCGCTCAACAATATTTTTATATTTTACGAGTCAGGTGAAAAGAGCTTAAAGAAGACTTGTTTTCAAGGAACGAGTGATGGTTTCGGGTAGCAGCTGATTCCAGGTAAGATTTGTAATTTTCCAATCATGGCAGTGTCACAAGGATGGCTAACAGAATCGCTCTTCGCAAATGTTCCTCGAAGGGGTAAACAATCATAGGGGGGTGAATGATCGGCTAAAAACAGAGTGGAGGTGATGGAAAGAACACGACCAAGGCTCAAAAGTTGGTGATAAGGCATTCACAATGGTTATTTACCAGTTCATTTTTTAATGAGATTAAACGCTGGGGGAAACATTTGCTCATGACTTATGTTTATTTTTTAACGTGCTTGAACTATGCACTAAAACTGGTCGTGGAAGGTTTATTTTTTAACGAGCTTGAACTCTACGACAACATTGCTCGCCAGTCGTATGATAAGAATGTCTCATTCAAGATGCTATTTTGAAGTGGCCTACATCTCTCAAGCTTTGCCACAGATCCTTTCTTTATGCAAGTTAGGAAACGACTAGCCTTACGGGTTTAAAGGGTTAGAGGTCCTACAAATTTGAAAAATAAATAGTCGCTCTTCACTTGGACGCAGGAAGGTTTGCATGCTCCCAAGTATAGCGAAAAATTTCCAGGTTACCAAGAAATTTCTATCTGCGTAGCAGGTAAAATGCTTCCTTGGCGATGTCTATCGAAACAGACAAAGGTGAATGGCGCAGATGCACTCCACTCACATAACTTTGACGAAGGTATCTTATTCCAACCTGATCCCATTTTCCTGTAAGGACGGTTCGTCAGACTAGTCATATATCCTCCGCAGAAACCTACTCTATACCCAAGGTTTTCCTACCGAAACAGACCAGGGTGCATGCCCCCTGGGTTTCAGTTACATCCTCCTAAATCACTCGCGCTCATCAAGTGGATGGACTGCAGTGTGATGAGACATTTCTTTCATGAAAATACCATTTAGGGATGGCATTTGACTATTTGCAATGTGTGAATCGGGGAACGACATTTGGTCTACGAGCTTGACCATTCTGCCTTCATGTGGAAAACACATTACTCTAAAGAGTGAGGAGACAATGGCTCGCATGCAATAAATATAGTTGCGTCCAAGGAGTAGATTATAATCTAAAGGTCCTTGAACTACCATAACATTCATGTGAACATTTTTCCTTCTCAAAGTAATGGGCACATTTGGAAGGATCCTTAAAGGTCGACTGGTTCCTTTGTCGAAGCCTGTCAGATTTCTCACTTCAGGCAAAAGCGATGGCGAACCAAGTGCTTTCCAAGAAGTTGAGGAAAGGATACTCACAGAAGCCACTTCATCAATGATGGTACCAACCATGACCATTTTGTAAGCTTGTACAATGATTCTGAATGGTATACTAGCTGGTAAACAGAGTCTGCCTAGTAGATTCCAGTCAAAGGAAACGACTAGGTTGCTTGGTGGTGGGACTGAATAGATGGCTGGATATGACTCTGATGAACTTCCTTCCTGCGATAAAGGAATGAGAGGACTGCCCCCAAGTTCATCGGAGTCTGTGTTTATGAAAAGAATTTGAACGGTGTCATTCTCTTTCTCTTTAGTGACGGTATCATTCAAAGATGAACACTCGAAAGGCAAGACTGGGTCAATTGTCGTATCGACCTTTTGACTTTCGTCTGGTATGGATTCAGAGGGTTCATTTTCAATGATAGATGCTTCGGCCGACCACAATGATGGGCCAGCCAGATTTTCAACCGGTGGAGTACTTGGTAAGAGTTTTTTATATCCAGGAGGTAGTCGTAGCGGTGAAACCAGACGATCATCCAAAACTCTTTTACCCTTGTCAAGGAAGGGACAACGGTGGACAGCGTGATTGCCTTCACACAACTTACAAGGAAATCTAAGATTCCTTCTTTGTCCATGTGCTTCACTTTCACTGGTTGATGGTGAGCATTCAACATGATTTCCAGAGGTTGACACTACCGGATTGTGTAAATGAGGAGAGGAGTCCCTTAAGATCCGATGGATGTAGGGACAATCTCGATGACAGTGGTCTCCATTGCAAATGACATAAGGAGATTTAGGTTTCGATGGTGCGGTGTGAGAATTTTCGCTAGACGACACTTGGTTTCCCCCTTTATATTTTGATTCCTTTTTCTTCTTTTCCTTTTTCTGTTTTTGCTTCTTCTTCTTCTCAGTTACTTGATTTTTAGCTTTATCGGCTTTAAGGAGGAGAGGGAGAATCAGATGAAGTTGAAGGTTTGGAGGAAACTCTAGAGTCATCTAGTTACTGATTCGACTATTTAGGAATTACAGGATTTTGAATGACATAGGTAGAGAAGAGCCAGACATGCAAACCAATTGTCAGCCCTGGAAGTGACAAAGTGGCCATATGGGGTGCACCAACATCTCCCCAAGAGGAGAAGGGACTAGGATTTCCTGCAAGGGGAAATCCTTGGTTGGTAGACTCCATTTTCTCAACCTGAAGATCAACGGGGGAATTTGTGATGTTATTCCGATTTAAAAAAAATTTTTAGATGCTTTGACACAACTTGTTTTTTCAATTTTAGAGAGTCGAGAAAAAAAAAAAATGACTCTAGTCGCCTTCGATTTTTATTGAGCCTGAAGTGACAAGTGCTCAGAGGACCTTTTCCTTTAAGGAGTCTGAAAAGGAGCAAAAATGGACTTCTCTGGAGATCTAGGCAAAGAGGATTACCAAACCAATCGCAAAACTGCAGAATACTTTTTACGGTATGGCAGTCAATCTTCCCAAATGTTGTGTTCGGTGCATTGTGATCGATAAGGCGGCAGACATGGCTTCCTAAGGATAAAGGATGCAGCCTATTGTGGTCTCCCAATATATACTCGATGGTACGTGGGAGCACATGTCTGTACTGGCACTTGCCATCTCAGAGTGGAGGAATCACCCAACCAACACTGAAAGCAACAGTTACCAGGTTTTAAGACGCCGGAATACGTCTCTAGCCTAGACCTCTATATGTTGTGTGTTAAGTTCCAAAGTGTTGTTAGATTCATTGAATTTATTTTAAGTTGATCTTGCTTAACAATTTTCCTTTTAGGTTCACCATGTGATGTGTATATAATTCCTAAAATGTATTCTAAGATGATAAACAAACGTTTAGTCTTCTTTCAGCAATGAAAATCCTAGCTACTAAGGGAAGAAAGTCAAGAATATTTTCTTCACAGAGCACAGAGCACATGCTAAATGCACAGTCCTAAATCAAGCCAAGCAATCAAAATGAAAATGCACATGCATGTCTTTGTTTTCAGCCTTCTTAATGTGTGAATGATGTTAAGAAAGCTATGTGCAAATCTAAATTACTTTTAAAGCGACAGTACTCAACAAAATTCTTCTTCAAAATGAAGTGAAAGCAAGAGAGACACTTTGCGATTTTGAAATGAAAATTGCTTTTCGACACTTTAAAACTACTAATTCAAATCCTACACAATAGTAACTGTATAATCAACTATCAAGAACAATGGGATTGTTTTCTAAAACTGAAAACGACATCTACGACACTTTCAGATCTAGAGACGACAGTTCGACTATGCTAGTTTTTTGCAAAAGAGAACTGAAAACGACACACAATACATAAAACACATTTACAATTCTTTGCACTAAGGAGGCGAAATAATGCAAGAGAAGGGGGTTTTCGCAGAAGTACACTGACTACAGACAGCAAAAATCCTTAATAGGACTGAAAATAGTGAGAAAAAGCCACAGTCTGAGGGTAAAGTTAACGCTTCCTGACCATCGCACCAGTTACACAGTGAAACCAGTATGCAGCACACCTACTGCACTCAAGAAGTGCGATGCATATAGACTGGCTTGAAGGCAGGGTGCGATGATACCAGTGCGAGACTTAAAATAGGTTTTCACTCATAGTTTGCAATCTAGTTCAGGTGTTTAGGCCGAGTAAGTAAACATCAGTGTATGTAAAACAGAGGGGTGATCTAAAGAGGTTACTAGAGCCAGCACTTAGGGCAATTAGATTGCTTGCAGATCTATTGTTTAATTCATAAAAAATACCTGGAGATAGACTGAAGCAGCATTCATCTACTTTGCATTTGTATAACAAATGCAGTTCGAAGGCTAGTTGGCCTGACTTCAGGCTCCTTCTGTAAGTTTATAAAAGAAACAAGGATAGATAGGCTAACAAGTAATCTAGTCGCTCCCCAGTGGAGTTGCCATTTTGTTTCCGAGAATAGTGTCCATTCGGATGCTGCTATTCCCACTAAGATGGGTGGCTATCTTAGAAACAAACAAGTAAAGTCTATTATTGTTTTCTTTTATGGAAATAGACAAGAGGAGAACCAAGAAGACCAACCTGAGTCTTGCACTTGATTTCCTCTTCTTCTTGATAGAGCTTCACTGCTTCTTCTTTGTTTGCCTAGCTTCAAAGAGAACCTATGGAATCACAACAACATACTACTATCGAGAAAACAAGGGTCTATATCTATAAATAACACAGGATCAGATGTATATTAACCACATAAATGCATATATAAACAAGTACACAAGAATATGGAAGAAAACAAGAATAACGTTATTAAGATGAAAAGTAGCAAGAGGATTACAACCATATGCTCTGACCCAGCATCATCCTCCAGCTAGGAAGCCCTTCTTCACCTCAAGCAAAGCTTAGATCACCCAACA
>APFE031254518.1:0-10283 GCA_000404065.3 Pinus taeda | reverse complement strand
TTGGAGCTCTTATATATCAGGCTGTCTCATTACTGCAGATGTGATTTTGGCATGCTTCTTTAATACAAAATGAATTTCAGTGAAAATTGGTGAAAATTATTGACATGCTCAAAGTCAGTCCTTTGGTGTCTAGAAATGATTGAAAATTGTGGAGTTGGAACCCATCTATGCATACTCAATGTTATTTCCTTCAAGATGTGTCATGACTCATGAAGGAAGGATGGATCTGTATATAGCAAATCCCATAGGGCTGAAGGAGGGGACAATCCATGCACTCTAAGGCTAAATTCCTGGTACCAACGAAGATGTTCCTCATTTAACTTGGCTTGTAACATTCCTTAAACGTCGGAAAGTAGGGGAAGCAATTCAGATTTTCCAGATCAGTTGAACCCAATAAGCAAGGATGTGTTGTTATCTTTGTGCCTTTTCTTTAAACAATGCTTGTTGTGTTCTCATCCATTATTTCAAATTTTCAATGTAAGAGATTATGGATTGGTACAGAGTTGGAATCCACAACCTGTTTCTGCAAATGTATCTTTTCTTGGTTTTCATTCCAGAAACTAGTTTTTTGAGATATACTACCTATGGGGTGAGCCTACTATTTCCAGTTTTGAGATATTTCATCTTTCACACCAAATTTTTAATCTGGAATAATTTAGTATGAAAAGTCCAATTTTGTGGCCATATCAAGGGGGCTGTAAATTGGACCCTGATTGCTGTTACAATTTGTGAGCTTCATAATATGCACTATGAAGCTTAATGTTAAGACAAAACTAGCAGCTAATTAACATCTCTTAACCTTGTAGATTCATATAATTGTTACTTTATTACATTATGCCTAAAGTTACTTTATTATTTAATACTGCCAAGTAATAAAAACATGATACATACAGCTTGAGTGGTCCTAACAGTTAAGAACATGTGATTCTGTCCACAAAGGTCATATGTTCAAGTCCAAACAGGGTTAAAATATGTACATGTGGCCAAGCCGCTGTTTGTGTGGCAGTGGCAAGGTATAAGCATTCCCATTCTCGCTTATATGGTAGCGAATGGAAAAATTATATTTATCAGGCAGACCCCAATGCCCAACAATTTTCTAGAAAAAAATAAAAATATGATATGACAATTAAACTAACATTCAAGAATCTCATGAGGCCACAAAAAAATACCCCTTACAATGTATAGAACTACAACACCCACAGATCAGTAGAGCTCCTCATCAAATATCCAAGATTATTGCCATGCACATTCCAGACCCATGTAAATACACAAAAACAAATTCTCCATGCCTTTCTCAAACAGTAAATCGAACTTTCTTATTAAAAGAGTTTTATATTTTAATTCCCGCAATACAAATATTATGCATGGAAATAATATTACTTAGTCAATACATATTTTTTATTTTTCTTTATAAATAAGATTATGATTAGTTCCTATAAAAGAGTTTAATGATTATGATTAGCTACTATGCAAATTATAAAAATCCAAAATCCAAATAAAAGTAATTTTAAAAATCAAATTTATTATTTTTTAATTGCTTTTGCTTTTGTTTAAGGTTAATGGTTGTAACTATTTAAACCAGTAGGACTGCAGATCCAAAAATAATTGAAATAACCATCTTAAGTACTGTGCCTTCCTCTTCTATCATAAATGAATCTGGACAGGCCCAAAAGTAACATCAAATCAGGGCAAAATCAACACCTTTCCTCTATAGTAAAGTTATCCCTGTTGTTAGTTATAACTCTCATCACAAGCACGCCCAATTTCTTGTTGTAGATACTATGTTTGGGCTTCAAAGGAGTGCCCCATATCCTAATATATCTCCTCAAAAGAACACTCGAACTTTTGAACATAACCCACATCCACATACTTTTACTCCAGTGCCCTATCTTATGCAAATCTGCCTTGTCAACAATGGGAAACATGCAGGAGCATGGCACAAATGTCCATGATTGAAGTGGCCACAAATTGGCTTTGATTTTCCTTGAAAGATATTATCATGAAAGGTACTTCGAGCTTTCGCATCCTTGGCTTCCATATTTTTAATCTTTGTGGCAATATCCAAATATGAGTGTTTCTTAACTTGTTTTCTTTATTTATTAGGATTAGGGCATCTTCAAAGGCATCATGGGCATCTAGGGCTTCATTGATATATGCGTACATTGCATCATTCTAGGGAAAACCATGTACTTAAGAAAATTCACTTCATACTAGGTTAGAATTTGTCATTATTATGCATCAATGTTCCTAGGAGGGTTTCATGGTATGAGCTTCTTCATCTCACATTAGATCATGCATCAACTATTTATGGCTTGTCATAATATAGATATGGATATAGCTAGGGTTTGCATCAAAAATGACTTATACTTCTTAAATGTTGTGAAAACCAACAAACCAGATGTAAATAACCCTATTTTATTACTTTCAATTATTCCCATGGAATCCATCCAGGTGGAATTCAAGATGGTATTAAAGAGGCAGCATCCGAAACTTCAAAGTAAAATGAAATTCAAACGGAGCTCCAATAATCTTTGTTGAACCACTGATAGGTTAAGAATAATTAATTCACCTCAAATATAATGCATATAACTGAACACTTGAAGCATGGTATAACATGAGTAGACATTTAAGGTGAATGATATTACAAAACGGTAAAAAAAATAAAAAATTAAAAATTAAAAAAAATAAAAAATACATTAACGGGTTCTTTAGTGAAAGAACCCCGGTATGAGAGTCGCAAGAAAAATAACAACCAATGTATAGACATAGTCGAGACCTATACTGATGCTAATCAATGTTTGCCAATGGAATGAATGGTGATGTTAAATCATCTCTAGCACCTACATCTACACTTGAGATTGCTCCAACCATTAGATCAGTAAACATTTTATGGATCTCCGCAAGGTGCTTTATCATAAAAGAATTAAATCGAGCACTCCATTTTTTTGCCTCTCTGTAGAGGGGATTCAAATTGTCTGCGCGAACATTGTAGATGCCTTCCATTTTATTACAGATTAAATTTGAGTTTGTCAATACTGTTATGTAATTGACCGCATTGTGTTTTGCCTCTTTTAATCCTGCAACAAGTGTAATGTACTATGCTTCGTTATTTGTTGTCTTTCTGTGCACTTCCCATATTCTATAAACCACATGATTTTTTGCCCCATTATGAAGGACAAATTTTAAAGATGCTCGACCTAGATTTGGGTAGCATGATACTTCAATGCACAGTGTCCACTTCTCCGCCATTCTGTGAGCTTAGAAGCACTGCATAGTGACAAAAACAAAATAGATTCATGTTAGAATATGAAATATGATAAAATATCTTGATTGAAATTGATTATTTTTATTCTACCTCAAGTTTGAGTGCACATCCTTGAAAAACACACAAAATCAAATATCAGTGATAAGACTTTGGGCATAAAGAGAGCATCTTTATTTTTCTATTAGCATAAAGAGTTAATAATGCATGCTCATGTTAATAATGCATGCATGGTCATGAAAATGAGTATGTAGCATGACAAGAAGAAATGAACCATTTAAGACAAACCTTGTCATGCTATCAAGGATTCTAAGGATTTCAAAATATCATCTTTTAGTAAGATTGACTAAAGAAATCCTGGAAAATGGTTTTTCCTGTTACATTTTCAAAAACATTGCTATATCCAACGCTTCTGATTGCAGTTAATTGTTAGTTTTTTCTAGAGCTACTGCTCACATCTTGAAAGAGGGATTGCATTGGGTGGAGGGTTCCAAATAGAGAGAACACTCCTATGCTTATTCAGATCTCCATCAACAAGAGGCAATATCCAGGGAAGTCAAATCATGTAGGCAAGACAAGTCCAAGAAGGAGAGATTGGACACCACTTATAGCTATGATGGATGTTGAACTTTATTATCAGAGATATCCGATTGTTTAAAGTCTAATGAAACAAAACAATTTTCTTATGATTCTACTTCCATTATTTTGATAGTCATTCAACCTCCATTGCCTTTGTACATAAGATGAGAGGGCCTAGTTTAGATTGTATTAAAACATGAGAAGGCCCTGACACCGAATAATTAGCATTTAGATGAATTCAGACAATGTATAACATGATGTGATTGTTCAGTGATCAAAGAAGAGGAAGAGCAAACTGCTCTTCAGAACAGGCATAAAAGAGCGGCCTAGATTGTTCTACCATACTATATACTAGACTGGGCTATGAATGTCTAGACATCTTGAATGAGTTTATGATATATGTGACTGTTGTTCCATATATCTCTAGGTTGTTAGTTTTTATCAACCATGGTTTTCTTTTAAAAAAAAATATAGAAAATATTACTATGGGTATGAAAAAAAGTTTTACATGCTTTTATGAAGTTTGAAGCTTATGATTCTATGAAATGAATGTTAGATATTCTCATGCTAGAACAGTAGACTAACCCTTCTCAGTACAAGAGCCAATTATTGATTATCCTAACAGATTATTTCTTCTTCCCATGGTGTAGTTAGGCTGTCAATTAACACTATTGGGCTAGTTTGTATTTCATGCCAATATCTTCATGTCCCTGTCTCTCTATTAGCGATTCCTTTATAGTTGGCTTGCTTGTGATCTTCACTGACCTCAATAACTCTAATGAATTTTGGCAACAAACAGACAAATCCACCATAGTAGTTGAGGCTATTGGCTATATCAAATCTCTCCAGAAGTCACTGCAAGCGCTACAGAATCAGAGACTAGAAAAGACTCAATCTTCTGCCATGAAGGAATTCAGATCATTCGAACTACAAGACTCCATGGAGCCAGTTGTGGACAACTGGAGACAAGCTTCTCATTCAATATCAATTTCGATTGATCATACTTTACAAACCTGGTCATCCCCAAATGGTGTGCTCAGTGTTTGTGGTGAGAATGCTCAGATTGGAATATCTAATGCACGTATTCCAGGACACCTTGCTACAATATTTTATACTCTAGAGAAGCATAACGTTCACGTTCTCACTGCTCATATATCCTCAATTTGTTACTTTTCAAAGGAATGATAATTACTTAGAATTAAAATGTTTTGAAATCCAACAGGCTCGACAAGGAAAGAAACATATTTGGAAACATCTCACTTATTGTTATAATCAAAATATGACCATTGCTACCAATGCAAACATGAATGTTAAAAATAAGTTGGGACACCTTGGTAGATGTTTTAATTGTGAAGCTAAAACTCTATTTAGAGACAAGGTTGACCTCAACAACTAAATATACAGACAAACCTAATGCCAAAAGCACAACTAACCCAAGGTGAATAGCAAGGGTTCCAAGAAGCCCAAATATATCGTATTATGAAATTCTTAATTATTTATTGCTAAACAGCAATAGGTGAAGTAATAACCATATCCATCACACACCACTGGGTATAATTACAACAATGTTCAATAATCTCTACTAAGTAAAATTACAATAATACCTAATACTGACTAATAGTAGGCATCAAGGCACAAGAATCATGTGGTTGTTAGCTTGGATAAATCCCATGGTTATTAATTTTGATAATCGTGGTTGCTAACCTAGATAAAGCCCATGGTTATTAACTTGTATAATCACTATTTCCCTTTAAGAACAAGATTCAAATTATTGTTGCCCCACTTAACTATCACAAGGGTACCGCTTGTGCTAGTAAGGATAGAATTTAAGTCCAACAACCAATGAACTCTCCTCTTAGTGGGGAAACCACAAGCTCAAGTCCAAAATTTCCTTTGTATGCTCAAGGAGAATTATCTTATATTTAATATTGCCATTTTTCACAGCAAAAAATAAAATAGGGCATTACCATATGGCTATGGCAAGAAGGGGCCTCCTGGCTTTCTAAAATGTAGTTAAACTCCATGCTGCAATAACAAGGACAATGATCATCAAGATTCAAGACTATCCGCCCATGATTTCATCCCTCATTTCTTCTTATGTAATTTATGTACAAGGAGTACTCGGTCCCCTTTATGCCTGTTTGCTGGCTGGCTTTTGATTTATTTTGTAGGTAACTTTTCGTATATAATATAATCATCACCACCATAGTTTACTACACTTTCGACTTTAGAGGGACTGGGTGAGTACTCAGTTTTCTACACTTACGACTTTAGAATAGACTGGGTGAGTACTCCTATTACTATATGCAGTTGGAAGTTCACAATGGAGGGGTATTTAAGGCTCAAGATGAAACAACCTATAGCTAAACTAGATTTCATTATGCAATGACCATAGAATACAAAAAGTTAGCAAGGACAAAGTAAATCCCTGTACTGTGAAATCATATTACATATGATTTGTTGTTAATTAGACATTGAAGATTAATATTTGCACCTTTCTAGTTATGGTTCCTGTACCTAATCTAACTTTTAGTTGGCCATATTTAGATCTTACATCTAAATATTAGACAAAACTTTTCAAAGTTTTTCTGGCATCCAGAACTATGCCATGGCCTGGTACAAACATTTTGATGAACAATTCAATACAGAATCATTTCCATTTAGCTTTCCGAGAGCATTTAGTTTTGTATTCCACACTGGTGTCACCATCTGGATTCTGAACCTTTAAGGAAACCATGAGCCATTTCATAATGCTTTGTACAATATCCTTTCTCACGTTTCACTTCCATCATCTTGAAATCTCCTCTGATGTTCGTCAATGCTATAACTATTATCAAATAGAGTCGACTCTTACTTCTCCTACAACCAGTTATTTGTTAATGATGTTATCTCAGATGCCCTGTTGTCCCAATGCTATGCTATGCTTCATTTAAAATTGCTACAGAATAAGTCTATCCAAAGCCATCTCATTTCTAATGGGTATCGCATTACTCCTTGGTCGTGATACATCATTACTAATTTGAAATCCCAGAGGAAGAATTAACTTTTTCCTCCATCCTCTCCTTATATTGATATTTTCATTTTATTTGTACAGTTACTTTGTGGCAGAGGATATGAAACAATGGTCTTTGTGATTTTCTAACAATTTATTTGTATGGTTACCCAACAGAAACACTGCAATGATCTGTTTTGGCGTCCTAAAATTAATGTCTTCAATTCTTGTATCGGAAAAAGTTACACATTCAGAACAGTGGATATTACTCCACCCAGATTGTAATAGTTGTACAAGAAAGGAAAATCATCTCTGACTGTTCTATGATTAATTTGCAATATTTCAACAATCCTATGTGGCCTGGTATTCTCCTTTCTTACCCTACTTCCAATTTTTTATTTTTATTTTTATTTTTATTTTTTGAGAAATATGTTGTATAATTCTATTGAAAAAAATATTGGTAAAGGGAGCATATACAAAAAAATGGATAGTAAATTGACTTTCACCACGTACACAGATCAAGAGAAGAAAATTTAAGTCCAAGAATGAAACCTAGAAACCTAAAAACCAACACGTCCTTGTGATAAACAGAGCAGGGCCACACAGACAAAGAACCAAAAAATAATCCCCCACGAATTGCCAAAAGGGAGTTTGTGGAAGATCATGTTGGCATTATGTTTCTGGTATAGTTCTATGTTACAGATGTTGTACTTGATGGCAACACCCATGGCATGGCTCTCAATATGATGAGAATTAAGAAGTACGCAGGAGAACAGTTCAGAAGATGCGTAACCGCAAGTATGTCGTGCAGGGACCGCGTCCAGACACGCAGGTTACCCATTCATGAGGTGCGTACCCCAGTGCACACACTTCAAGGCAGTAAAGCGCGCACACGTGGGGTTTCTTATGTTTAACCCTTGGTATTTAGCCGACAATATTGTGTTATTATGGTTTTGGCCCGTGGTATTGATCCATGATTTGAGGAAGAGCTCGCCTATATAAAGCAAAGAAGATCATTTGGCTTGTGTATGCTTTTGGGTTGAATATCTTAAGATCTGAAATATTGGGTTACTGTTTCAAAAAGCTTGATCTATATGAAAGTGAAGTGGAAAGCGAATCTGTGAAGGGTGATCTCTCGAGTGCTTTATCAGATCTGGGCATCCGTCTAACTGTAGCACACTGATGATCTGCAAATTCGGCCCTAATCTGATGTACGCAGGTGTTTAATGGTGCCTCTACGTGGGTACGCAGAGCAGAAGAAGGTGAGCTGCATGTGTACGCAGAGCAGAAGAAGGGTGACTGCGTGGGTACACAGAGCAGAAACAGGCGAACTGTGCGGGTACGCAGAGCAGCAGTGGTTCAGGTGCGTACGCACAGTAAACGTACACAGCGCGGTAGTCCTTTTGGGTGCGTGCCTACTGTGGCAGTACGCGGCGCGATAGTGCATTTCGGTGCGTACTGTACACAAAGCAGTAAAAGAAGCAGTGCATGGTCACGCAGTGCAGCAGAAGGAACTCTGTGGGTATACGCAGAGAAGTAGAGGGTGAAGTGCATAGCGACGCAAGCCAAAGAAAGGAAAGCTGCGTATCTGTCTCATGACTATCTATTGACTGAATTTTTCTGTTGATAAGTGTTATGGGTTTCGTTCTGTGTTGTTGATCTGGTTACTGCTGTTGATTGTGAAATCTACATGTACTTGATGATCATTTGATGTTTATGGATCCAGTTTGAAAATTTATGAAAAGTGGTCCCTGAAAGAAAAAGAAGTAGGGGGTTGTAGCTCCCTTCCAGGAGAGACTGGAAAACGAGAGAGAGTTGTAGCTATCTGTAGGTTGTAGCCTGTGTACTGGTAAAGGACTGCACCAGTACAAGACCATTGTAAAAGGAGTTTCTAATTTGAAAGAAGATAGAGACATATTGCGGCAGGTGGTTTTCACCCACATTGGGTTTCCACCTTATATCTCGTGTTCTTTGATGTGACTATCTGTTTTTCTTGTTCATGCTCATTATTTTATGGTACTAACATGCAAAAATAATTCGAGTGTAAATAACAAAGATTTGGTAAAAGAACTAGATAATACTGATTCACCCCCCCTCTCAGTATTATTTTCAACAATTGGTATCAGAGCAGGTCCTTCTGAAGAAGCTTGATCACTTGAAGGAAGATCTTTTCATCATGAGAAACTACGAGAGGGAAGCATCTATCAGGCCACCGATTTTTGATGGGACAAACCTCAATTATTGGAAGGTAAGAGTTACTGCATATCTTCAATCTCTTGGTACAGACATTTGGGATATCATAGAGACAGGCTACAATTTTCCTTCAGCTACTCCTACTGATGCGGCCGAAAAGAAGAAATATGAAACAAATGCTAAAGCAGTCAATAATTTGCTGGGATGCTTATCTCAAACAGAGTTTGTGAAAGTTATGCAATATAAATCAGCAAAAGAAATATGGGACAAGATTGTGTTGAGCTACGAAGGAGATGAACAGGTAAAGCGTGCTAAACTTCAAACTCTTATAATTCAGTATGAGAATCTCAGGATGTATAATGATGAAAGTGTGGCTAATTACTTTCTTTGGGTAGATGAGATTGTTAATTGTATGAAAAATTTGGGTGAAGAAATAAGAGAGGCTATTGTGGTTGAAAAGGTTCTAAGATCATTGTCCCCCAAGTTTGAATCTAAAGTGTCTGCAATTGAAGAAAAGGAAAATATACGAATCCTTACTATGTCTCAGCTACATGGAATTCTAACTGCTTATGAAATGAGAAAGGCAGGTCCATCAGATAGAAGAGAAGCTGCTTTCAAGGCATCAGGCAAAGGAGATTATTATGAAGCAAGTCAAGTACGAGAAGAAGAAGAAGAAGAATCAAATTTTGTCAGAAATCTTCAAAGGGGTTCTGGAAGGTTTAGAGGTAAGTTACCTTTTAAATGCTTTGCTTGTGGAAGAATAGGTCATTATGCTGCAAAATTTCCTTATAAGGGTAAAGGAAAGGAACCCGCTAGATGGAACAAGAAACAGGGTGCAAATAAGAAAAGCTACTACACTCATGAAGATAGTGATGGTCTATCAAATAACGATGAAGATGAACGAGGTAATGAATATAAACTATTAATGGAATTTGAAGATAATGATTATATGGATGCTATAGATGTGGATAACCTTTTTGAAGAAATCACTAGACTCAAGAGATGTATAGAAGAAAATAATATGATCATTGATACTCTACAATTTCAAATTGATGAAAAGGATTTTTTTTTTGAAAAGTTAGAAGGTGAAATTGTTGCTCTTAGAAAAGAGATTGAGAAAACAAAAGCTATTAATCTTAAGTTTTTCAAAGGATCTGAAACTCTGGATGAGATTAGCAATGTACAACGTTCCCCTCTAAACAAGACAGGTCTGGGCTATAATGGAGAAACTTCTCAAGCATCCACTTCAAAAAGTTA
>APFE031254517.1:0-19729 GCA_000404065.3 Pinus taeda | reverse complement strand
GCTTAATTATTCGCCAGCCTCAAGTAACTCCTCAGTGATAGGAGGATAACTGGAAGAGCTGTAAGCGGCAAATGAAACAGTGGAAATTTTATGAGAAATGTAGGCTACAATAATAGAGCCAAATAAGAATAGTATTCCAGACTTTTTCAATGACTAGACAAGATAAAAGACCTGTATAAGGAAAAACAGGAGGAAAACCCGTATTGAATAGATACAACCGTAAGCAAACTGAAGTAAATTCCATGAGATAGATAAATCTTACAGGAACCCGAAGTATATTAACAAGGTAGTAATATGTTTCAAGCGCTGTGGAAAAACTACCATAAATACCATGACTTCAACAAGGTAGTAATATGTTTCAAGCGATGTGGAAAAACTACCATAAATACCATGACTGAGAACTGAAATTAAACAAAGGCCGCAAGAAATCCTGATTCATTATCACCCTATGCGTGCTAAGACGATTTCACCAGAAATATATAATAACCAAGACTGAAGGGGCGATAACTTAGACATTATAAGAAGTCCAATACTCAAATATTAGAAGCAACCCATATAAATCATTCTGTTGTCGAATAAGTGCAAAGGGTTCCTGTAGCAAAAGAATTCCCTAAACAAGAACCGGTCATGCACGCGATAACTAGAACAATACTTATGTGTAAAGACAATTATGCAAATCTGAAATACAGTACTGTAACAAATAAACCTTTCATTAGTTGAATTACACTGTGCCAAGGCCATAAGGGCGAATCCATAGAAACAAACTAAGGATTCAAGACCCGGCTCGAAGATAAGTTCCATAAACAAAAGAGCTTCAAGAATCCATGAAAAGAAATAGCAACATGCCAATAAATACCAAAGGTCATATACATAAAGAGCTTGAAATCAGATTAGGCTCGACATCAAGAGAATACCGAAACCCTTAACATTAGAATGTCAGTCTTTTCATACAATCAGTCCAACAGTTAAACGAGGGAGGAAAATGTCACAAAAATATTTACAATTCCCTGGACGAGAACCCATGAGCAGGAAATAATAATTATACAAATATCTACACATTGGGAATAAGAAACCCCAGGTCTGGGAACATCTTGCAGTCACCCACAGCCGAGAAATTACTGAAGACCTCAACAAGTATCTAGCAGAACCTGCCAGCAAACGGTGGGGTCAAACCGAGAACCGACACCCAAGATACAAGAGGCGGACGACCTAGAGGACAAACAGACTCACCTGGAGATGACGAATCGAACCGGACGGCTACACTTTCCAGCTGCGTCAACGAGTAACCAACCTGTCATGAATCCATGCAAACCCATTAGCTTTACTAAGCTACCATAACTTACCAATTAAATCTGCGAGTTGGTCTTAAAACAAAGGTTACCTGTGTCGGTGATGCCTTGGCTCGAATCTAGGTGGAACAAACATATGAATGAATCCTGCAATAATGCCTCGGAGGTGAAACAGGGTAGCAGACAACCTTGGATGCTCATAAGACCTACATCATGCGGAGAGTAAAGAAATGTCTCCGCCATCGCCGCGGATGAATAGAACTAAACAACCATAAAAATGAAGAAATAACTGATGTATTGTTACCAGAGCAGGCGACAGGAGCAAAGAAGGGTTATGGCTCAGCGTAGATGGCAGAAGCAAGGCGAGAGACATCTGCAGAAGCCGCGACGGAAATGCCCGAATGAACTTTCTAGAGGCCAATGTATACCCCGCGGAATCAAAACCCTAATGAACCAGCTTTGAAGACCGAGAATAGCTCACCATCGTTCGATGGACAAGAGCTCTTTCCCACCACCGTTGATTTCGTCTTAGAATCCCGAGAGCAGATCTCTGTCCAGGAGAATTAATATCAACCGCATTTGCCAGCACGCAAGGGTAAGTAAACGTGGTAGGTCAGTCACATGTCAATCCCATGGCGGTTGACATTTAAACCCCGGGAACGAAAATCACAACTTGTGTACTGTCAAGATCATTGCAGTACACTTTCCGCACACTATATCAAAAAGTATGTTAACGCAAATCAATTGTAACCTTGAATCCTTTTATGTAACTTTATATGTACCCGTTGGGAAAAGTAAACATTATAAGAAAAAATTTATATGCGGGTGTATTCATAGTAAGAGTCATGACATATGGTATCAGAGCCCAGTTACAAAACTGAGGCCTCTGGGGAAACAAAAAAAAAAAATATATGAATGATAGTGATACATATATGAAAGTAGCAGAGATATAAATTACATATATAATTATTACTACTAGCATGCTAATGTTTCGTTATTGCTGCTATTTAAAATTATGAACAAGCACAGGATCAGAAACCAGGGGATTACAACATGAGAAGAGCGGATAGTACAGCTCACAGGTACACAGTGGGGCAAGGGACCATTTTCCTGAAAACAACCCAGAACTATGGGTACAACTTGGGGAAGAAGCCAGAGTTACCAATCAAGCAATTTTGGAAACAGTGCAAGAACTTAAAAATGAAATGACTTGATTACGAGAGGACAATGCACGATTAACAATAGAGCAGGAAAGGATTTTAAAAAGTTTGTCTGATAGACAGAATCAACCGCCAGTTAATCCTAGTAAAGAGCAGCAGAGAATGTCAGAAGAACAGAATCATCATGTACCACCTGAGAGATCTGAAGAACAAGAGGAACGTTCTGATAATGCATTTGAGCAGCAAACCTCAAAGAGACAAAGAATGGAGTTACAAGGAGAATTCCGCAAGATTAAGCCACCACATTTTGATGGAGAGCAGGAAGAAGCGGCGGAAGCATGGTTGATTAATATGAATAAATATTTTCAATTGTACGAGTATGACCATAATCTTAAAGCTCGATTGGCTATTTTCCAACTGCAAGGGAAGGCCACCTTATGGTGGGAGGAAGTCAAGATAGTGAAGGGAGTGACGGAGCAAACAATCACTTGGGAAAATTTTCAAAGGTACTTCAAGGAGAGATATTTAACGGAACATTTTTATGATGAAAATGCAAGAGAATTCCATGATCTGCGGTTAGGACAGCAGACTATGGATGAATTTATTACCCGTTTCACCTTCTTGCTCCATTATGTGCCATACATAAGGGAAGAAAAAGAAAAAGTGCAACGTTTTGTTAGCAGCCTGCCCCCATATATGCGGGAGAGGATTGAATTTGATAATCCTATGTCAATGGACGAAGCCATTCGTAAAGCCAGGATTTGTTATCAACAAAGCAAGCAGAAAGGAGACACTGCTAGCAAGAAATGGAACGAAAGGAAGGGCTTCAAGTCAAATGGTCTGAATAAAGGAAGTCGCAGTGGTAAAGGAAATGGCAAGGGACCAAATAACAGAAATATAACCAGAACTGCATCCAAGTTTAAGACAACAAATGAACCAAAAATCAATGAACAACATGCAAGACTGGACAGTGAGGGGACAACCAGACCCTAGGTACAGTGCTGGTGTTGTGGGGGACCACACTATGTTAAAAATTGCCCACAGCGGAAGGGAACGGAACAACTGTCCCAAATCCATGAAGCCTCAACTGTTGGTGAAGTTGGACGTAGCATACCCAGAATTAACGCAGCTTTAGACGGTCGTCAGGCGGAATATCGACCCACCATGGTCGAATTTGAAGGTAAGATTTCAGACCTTACTATAACTGTTTTAATTGACCCAGGCGCTACATTAAGTTATGTGAGTCCAAAGATAGTAGAGCGTTGTAAATTACTGCCTGTTAAATTTAAAAACCCATGGCTAGTACAATTAGCTACAGGAGCTAAGAGGCGAGTCACAGCAAAAATTAAGGATTGTTCTTTTACAATAGTTGGACAACCAGTGATGGTAGATCTGAATGTACTTCCTCTCGGTTCATACGATATTCTAATTGGTATGGACTCGTTGGAAAGACATTGGTGGTTAGTTGATTGAAAAATTAAGGTTATTTATTATAAAGACCAGAATGGAGATAGAAAAGAAATGCAAGGGATCCAGCGACCAGTGCAAATCTGACCAATAACCGCGACCCAGCTGGAAAAATGTATTCGGAAAGGGTGCCAAAGGTATGCTATTCAAGTGGGTTTTGCAAATTCTAAAGATAAAGCAGTCACCCTAGATAACATTCCTATAATACGAGAGTTTGCAGATGTATTTCCAGAGGAAATTACCGGATTACCACCAAAAATAAATATAGATTTTACTATCGAATTGATACCAGGCACAGCTCCAGTGTCACGAGCACCTTACAGAATGACTGTGCCTGAATTAACAGAATTGAAGATGCAACTGCAAGAATTATTAGATAAAAATTACATTCGACCTAGTGTGTCACCTTAGGGAGCTCCAGTATTGTTCGTCAAGAAAAAGGACGGAACCCTTCGAATGTGCATTGATTACCGTCAGTTAAATAAGCTGGCCATCAAAAACAAGTATCCCTTACCACGGATTGACGAATTGTTCGATCAAGTGAAAGGTGCAACTGTGTTCTCTAAGATTGATTTGCGGTCAGGTTACCACCAGATCTGGATTAAAGAAGAGGACATTGCCAAAACCGCCTTCCAAACAAGGTACGGGCATTATGAATTTGTGGTATTACCTTTTGGGTTAACTAACGCCTCTGCCACTTTCATGTGTTTAATGAATAGTATTTTTCATCAATACCTGGATCGGTTTGTGCTGATATTTATCGACGACATATTGATATATTCCTGTACAGTCGAAGAGCACCAGGAACATCTTAGAATGGTCCTACAGACCCTTCGAGAACACTAGCTATATGCCAAGTTTAGTAAATGTGACTTTTTTCAGGAAGAAATCCAGTACTTAGGCCATGTAATCACCAAGGATGGCATTGTTGTAGACCCAGAAAAGATAAAGGCTATAATGGAGTGACCTATACCAAAGGATGTTGCGGATATCCAGTCCTTTATGGGATTAGCCGGGTATTATAGATGGTTTGTGAAAGGCTTCTCCAAAGTGGAATTTCCCATCACATCTTTGCAGAAAAGGGAAGGGCATTCCAGTGGACCCCAGAGTGCCAGAGAAGCTTCGACCAATTAAAGAATTTGCTTACCACAACACCTATCTTGAGTATAGCTGATCCTGACAAAGAATATATGGTATGTACTGATGCAAGCAAGGAGGGGTTGGGGGGCGTCTTAATGCAAGAAGGCAAAGTGATTGCCTATGAATCAAGAAAGTTAAAAGAACATGAACAAAAATACTCTGCTTATGATCTGGAATTGGCCGCTGTTTTACATGCCTTGAAGATGTGATGGCACTACCTTATGGGAAGGAAGTTTTTGTTGTTGACCGACCACCATAGTCTAACTAATTATTTCAGCCAGCCCATTTTAAACGCGAGACAAGCTCGATGGGCTGATTTCCTAAGCACCTTTGACTTTGATATTAAGCATTTGCAAGGAAAGGAAAACCGAGTGGCTGATGCCTTGAGTCGAAAGGTACAAAGCTTATACCAAATCTCCCTAAGTAGTTGGAAAAGTACTCTCTTTGAAACAATACAAAAAACAGTAGAATAGGATGCTGGATATCAGCAAATAAAACAACAACCACAACAAACTAATAGTGAGGAAGACCAACAAGAATTTGAATTGGATAATGCAGGTATGCTATACTAAAAGAGAAGAATATATGTACCCAACCAAAGTCAAATTAAAAATCTGATCTTGGATGAGTTCCACACTAGTCACTATGCGGGACATCCAGGCTATCAGAAAATGATTACTGCAATTCGGAAAAATTATTTCTGGCCAGGAATGAAGAAGAATGTGACCGAGTACTTGGCTCGGTGTTTGGAATGCCAACAAATTAAAACAGAACATCAACATCTAGCAGGACTGTTGCAGCCATTACCTATTCCTGAATGGAAATGGGAAACCATTTCCATGGATTTTATCACTGGGTTGCCTAAGACAAAAAGAAACAACGATTCTATCAAGGTGGTAGTAGATAAGTTGAGTAAAGCTGCACATTTCATACATGTACAATCTACGTACAAGGCTGCGCAGATTGCTCATGTCTTTATGCAGAATGGGTTCAAATTACATGGACTTCCGAAAACAATAATTTCTGATCGTGATGTGAAATTCACCTCAGCCTTTTGGAGGACATTGTTTGCTGAATTGGGGACCCAGTTGAACTTCCGTACAGCATATCATCCCCAAACAGATGGACAGACGGAACGGGTAAACCAAGTGGTCGAAGATATGTTAAGGGCTTACGTGATGCAACAACCTATGTTATGGGAAGAATATCTACATTTGGTAGAATTCGCATATAATAATGGGTACCATACCTCAACACAACTAAGTCCTTTTGAAGTTTTGTATGGACGGAAGTGTCATACCCCTTCGAATTGGGGTGGACCAGAGGATAGCTTAAGTTTGGGACCTGATGTGCTTAAAGAAATGGAAGACATGGTAAAAAGGGTACTAGCTAATTTGAAAGTTGCCCAAGACGGACAGAAAAATGTTGCAGATCGGAAAAGAAGATTTAAGGAATATCAGGTGGGAGACCATGTTTACATCAATATTCAAGCCAAGATAAGTACACTACAATGGAGCGGTTGCGCTAAATTAGCACCCCAATATTGTGGACCCTTCCAAGTGTTGGTAAGAGTCGGGCCGGTGGCATACCAACTTGCCCTGCCTAGCCACATTTGGGTTCACAACGTTTTTCATGTATCAATTTTAAGAAAATATGTCTATGATCCTAGGCATGTGATGAGGTGGCAGGATATTCAAGTGGGAATTGTTATGACAAAGAGGCTTGTCGAGGTAATAGTTAGCTATTTATTTTTCTTAAAAAAAATATAGAAACTAACTTAAATATTACTTGCTGCAAGTCGAACCGGAAGGAGAGGTCATGGTCGAACCTCTGAACATTCTCGATTGGAGAGAAGTGCAGCTGCGGAAACGAGTTATTACCCAAGTTAAGGTTCAATGGCGACACTTTGGGCCTGAGGAGGCCACTTGGGAAGATGAAGCACTAATGATGAGGAATTATCCAGCACTGTTTGGAGCTGGCAGACATCGGAACGATGTCCAGTCTCAGGGGGGGAGATGTAATGACCCCGGTAATTCACAAAATTACTTCCATGTTTTCTTAAAAAAAAACATATATATATATATAATATTTGGACAAGGATTAGTGTTTACTTTGTGTAATTTATTGGAAATATTATTAATGCAAAATTGAGCATGAATAAAAGAAAATTACATTCAGTAACTTCGAGTAAGGAAGTTATTCTCTTAATGATAATGTTTCTTTTTATATATTAAAAAAAAAAACAGTTGTCAAGAAGGGAAGAGAAACCCTAACTGTTTTGCTCCTTCCTTAGAAAGTATGGAGGAAACTGGGCTGTTAGAGAACAGACGGAGGAAGAAAGGAAAGCATGTTAAGTTTGGTAGGGACCAGATAACATGGCACAAGCTGTGCATTAAAGAAATTGCTGAAGACAGTGGTCTGGCAATAAGCTTGGGGGGAGACATAATTCGAGTAATTAGTCTCGTGGTCGGGAGGATTGACAAGCAAAAAGCAGTTTCCTGTTCATAAACCTGAAGAGGTGTGGAAGTATACAGGCAATTAACGCAGGTAAGTATGACTGTGGAATTTCATATGGTTACAGTGTTTGTATCATTTGGTTATGCAAATAAAGACTTAAAAGTAATCTGTGAAATAAACTGACATGATTTTTTTTTAGAAATTACTACATTGGAGCTAATTGAATATAGAATAGCTTAATTATTCGCTAGCCTCAGGTAAATCCTCAGTGATAGGAGGATAACCGGAAGAGCTGTAAGCGAAAAATGAAACAATGGAAATTTTATGAGAAATGTAGGCTGCAATAACAGAGCCAAATAAGAACAGTATTCCAGACTTTTTCAATGACTAGACAAGATAAAAGACCTATACAAGGAAAGACAGGAGGAAAACCCGTATTGAATAGATACAACCGTAAGCAAACTGAAGTAAATTCCATGAGATAGATAAATCTTACAGGAACCCAAAGTATATTAAAAAGGTAGTAATATGTTTCAAGCGCTGTGGAAAAATTACCATAAATACCATGACTTCAACAAGGTAGTAATATGTTTCAAGCGCTGTGGAAAAACTACCATAAATACCATGACTGAGAACTGAAATTAAACAAAGGCCGCAAGAAATCGTGATTCATTATCACCCTATGCGTGCTAAGACGATTTCACCAGAAATATATAATAACCAAGCCTGAAGGGGCGATAACTTAGACATTGTAAGAAATCCAATACTCTAATATTAGAAGCAACCCATATAAATCATTCGGTTGTCGAATAAGTGCAAAGGGTTCTTGTAGCAAAAGAATTCCCTAAACAAGAACCGGTCATGCACGCGATAACCAGAACAATACTTATGTGTAAAGACAATTATGCAAATCTGAAATATAGTACTGTAACAAATAAACCTTTCATTAGTTGAATTACAATGTGCCAAGGCCGTAAGGGCAAATCCATAGAAACAAACTAAGGATTCAAGACCCGGCTCGGAGATAAGTTCCATAAACAAAAGAGCTTTAAGAATACATGAAAAGAAATAGCAACATGCCAATAAATACCAAAGGTCATATACATAAAGAGCTTGAAAGCAGATTAGACTCGACATCAAGAGAATACCGAAACCCTTAACATTAGAATGTCAGTCTTTTCATACAATCATTCCAATAGTTAAACGAGGGAGGAAAATGTCACAAAAATATTTACAATTCCCTGGACGAGAACCCATGAGCAGAAAATAATAATTATACAAATATCCACACAGTGGGAATAAGAAACCCCAAGTCTGGGAACATCTTGCAGTCGCCCACAGCTGAGAAATTACTGAAGACCTCAACAAGTATCTAGCGGAACATGCCAGCAAACGGTGGGGTCAACCCGAGAACCGACACCCAAGATACAAGAGGCGGTCGACCTAGAGGACAAATAGACTCACCTGGAGACACGAATCGAACCGGACGGCTACATTTTCCAGCTGGGTCAACGAGTAACCAACCTGTCATAAATCCATGCAAACACGTTAGCTTTACTAAGCTACCATAACTTACCAATTAAATCTGCAAGTAGGTCTTAAAACAAAGGTTACCTGTGTCGGTGATGCCTTGACTCGAATCTAGGCAGAACAAACATATGAATGAATCCTGCAATAACGCCTTGGAAGCGAAACAGGGTAGCAGACAACCCTAGATGCTCGTAAGACCTACATCATGCGGAGAGTAAAGAAATGTCTCCGCCATCGCTGCGGATGAATAGAACTAAACAACCATAAAAATGAAGAAATAACTGATGTATTGTTACCAGAGCAGGTGACAGGAGCAAAGAAGGGTTTTGGCTCAGCGTAGACGGCAGAAGCAAGGCGAGAGACATCTACAGAAGCCGTGATGGAAATGCCCGAATGAACTTTCTGGAGGCCAGTGTATACCCTGCGGAATCAAAACCCTAATGAACCAACTTTGAAAACTGGGAATAGCTCACCATCGTTTGATGGACAAGAGCTCCTTCCCACCACCGTTGATTTCGTCTCAAAATCCCGAGAGCAGATCTCTGTCTAGGAGAATTAATATCAACCGTAGTTGCTAGCACGCAAGGGTAAGTAAACGTGGTAGGTAAGCCACATGTCAATCCCATGGCGGTTCACATTTAAACCCCGGGAATGAAAATCACAACTTGTGTACTGCCAAGATCATTGCAGTACGCTTTCCGCACAGTATATCAAAAGGTATATTAACGCAAATCAATTGTAACCTTGAATCCTTTTATGTAACTTTATATGTCCCGTTGGGAAAAGTAAACATTAAAAAAAAAAATTATATGCGGGTGTATTCATAGTAAGAGTCATGACAACAAATCAAAATGGTTTTTTGGTTTTTTTCCACACTTAGGTGCATGGCTCAGCGGAGGGGATGTCGGCTATCTCGCATCCCACCCGGGTTCGACCCCATCATGCTGCTGTGCTGCGGCGATTTGGCTATTCTGGCTTGATGTGATGGATGTGACCCTTATCAGCTCCTCTCTGATACGGATTTGTAATAAAAGAAGGCCCATGATGCTTCTAAAGAAAACTAACCTGTCCCATTAAAAAAAAAACAAATCAAAATAGTTATGTGTCTTTTCACAACAAATCAAAATGCTTTTGTGTCTTTTAACTTGCTATAAAATTCTAACATATGATAACGGGTGTGGACCCATCTATAACTGGTGAAAGTTCCAAGTTCCTTTTGTAACTTGACTTGCATGAAGCATGGATACAATTCTGTACCAGGCATGGCTATGGAAACAAAATTTTCTGATGATCGTAACTCATCAACTATGGAAATAAAGTAGATTCCACATAGAAATCTATGTCAGCATTTGCGAATAGTAGCGATATATTGGAACAAAGGTGCTTGTATGTGAGCAGGAAAATGGTATTCAAATTTTTGGCAACCACATTCATTGCATGGACAAAACTGTAGCCATAAATTGGGGAGTAACGTTTTGGAAGAGTACAGAAGTTTAGAAAGAACCTTAAACATTAATTTTTATTATGAAACAATCATGTTATGATTAAAAAATTCAGGTCTTTGAGATCAACTTACAAATTAATATATTTAGTGTTTTGTAAATTGAGGTATAATATATTTTTAGGGTTTAGTAAATAGAGAGATAAACACAGGAGGGAAGATCTGCTCAGACAGAACATCTGGGTGCAACTTAAGGCATAAACTTAATTTAAATAGATCTGTCGTACGTTATTCGCAGGCCTGGGTACCAGCTGGCCAGGGTATCGAAGAAATCATGAAAATAACTAGCTTGTTAATGGATATTAAAGGAGAGTTTGTTAATGGATACTAAATGGGTCGGGTTATATATTTTCACCGTTGGATTTTAGCAGATCAGCCATTTAAACATATGCAGGCTTTACTTATTTAAATTTTTATTAGCAGACTGTATATTTGATGCATAGGAAAAAAGTTCGAAATCTGAGCCGACCACCTAGACTGTTTGATAGATGTTTCCGCCAGCAAAATGCGCTGGTGTGGAGATAGGCATATCCAGCCACATTCACTTAACTCTCATTAGCAGATTGTATATTTATATTTATTGCTGAGAAGAAAAAATTGAAGTCTGAACCCACCTCCTGGGATGCATGGTAGATGTTTCAGCCCGCCTTGGGCGCTAGCAGACTGTATATTTGATGTATAGAAAAAAATTTGAAATCTAAGCCGATCACCTAGACTGTTTGATAGATGTTTCCGCCGGCTTTTAAGCGCTGGACTTTGGTATGGAGATAGGCATATACAACCCCATTCATTTACTCCTCATTAATAGATTGTATATTTACTGCCAAGAAGAAAAATTTGAAGTCTGAACCTACCTCCTGGGAGGCTTGGTAGATGTTTCAGCTTGCCTTGGGTGCTAGAGGTTGGTGTGTAGGGCAAAAACCTCCATGACTTTGCTATGAATTTATTAATATTATTTAACATTTTAATAAAAAATTATTTAATATATAATTTTATATCTGTATGTGCCTTTTTAAATGGTATTATGTATATTTAATTTTTTCAAAATATTTTTGGTATGCTATTCATAATATAATTTCAGGAATTTTATTTTATTTTTAGGTTAGTCCATGTTTTAATTAATTTATCTTAAATTAATTATTAATTAATTAATTAAAGGAAATCTCATATCAATTGTGTTATATTGATAAGGCCAAGGTGTTAGCTCATGATTGTTGAAAACAAATATTTACAAGAAATGAATTTTTTTTTGTATAGTTTTTGAGAGCCAATTTTATGATTTGTGAATATTTTTCACATCCTAATATAATTGTTAATCATATATAATTTTTTTTATTTTTGAATAATAATTATAATTAATTTTTAAAAGGAAGGTAATTATTAGTTTATTTATGATTTTTTTTAATCAAATTAATGAGATGTATATATAGTGAATGTTTTCCTGCTAATCCTAAATTGATGTCTATAAACATTTACTAGTTTTTTACTTTATATCATTATAATAAGATAAACTATATTAATAAACCTATTAAACAATGATAAAAAATTGAAAATTTTTAAAGTGTTCAAAAGAAATATTATTTTTATAACATTAAAAAGAACTGAAAACATTAAATATTTTAGCTTAATATATTTTAAATATATCCCTATTTTAAAATAGTTATTATAATATCAACCTTTTAACCAATATCAGATAAAAAATAAATATATAAATGATGATAAAATTCCAAAGAGAATATTGAAAATAAAATAGATGCCGAAAAAAGAGAGAGGCTTCCTATTTAGAGAGGTGAAGAAACTAACTTCATTGGGGTACTCAACAAACTCACTATAAGAAAAGCAGTTCTTGTGTTCCCATAGTGACTCCATTGAGGTACTCAACAAGCCCGCTGACAGAGGAGCGACACCAAATATGGAACTAAAATTTTGATCATCTTAATCTCATGAATATATGCTATACTTCCCCCGAATCGAAACAATTGGATATGGTAAGCCTTGTAAATGTGCCTAGCCAAGAAAAAAATGGGAGAGACTACATCTATAACCAAAATAAATGTGGAAGATGAGGAAATTCACATAGTGAATCAATACTTCCTCAAAGAATAGATTCTATTCCTAAATCTAGACCTAAAAAGAGAAGCTGGTGTTCTTCTAGTGTGTCACCATGTGTTGTCGTTGTGAAAAACATCCTCCAAAATTTTTTCTATACTTCAATTTTGGAGCCTCCTTGTGATCTTATGATCTTCTACATCAAGATGTTCATCATCACTTTGTGAGTGGTTAATGCTTTTATAAGAGTTCAAATCTTCTTTCGAGATTCTAACTATTGAAGCCACTTGCTTATACATGTTTAGCTTTTGATTCTTTTGTAAGCACACCTAATTCTAGCAAGCCTATCAGTCCATATCCATCCTTTGAAGACAACCATTATAAAACCTTGGTAGACAGTGCCTGCACAATCTTTGGTAATAGTAATTCTATAGTATTTAGTGGTAGACATTGCGTAGCTCTGAGACATGGCATAGTCCCCGATGACAATTCTTAAGCAACTGACAAGGACAACAACCTACGCAATCACTATGGACAGGCATTGCACAATTCTAGTTGATAGTCTCTCTCACTCCTAGCTACAATTGTATCATCATCCAATGAATTTTATCAACTGCCATTTTTGCATGATTTGGTTTTCACAAGTGTCTCTTTCACGTTTGTGATTGTCACTTTTTATTTCTTTCCCTTTTGCAAGCGCCAATTTTTTTATTATTTAGCATTCCCATGTGTTGCTTTTTCTTTCTTTATCCTTTTCAAGTGTTGTTTGAACCTATTCTTACTATCACAAGTGTCACTTTTAATTGTTTCCACTCCTACATGTGTCATAATTTAGCACACCACTAGAGGCATCTCTAGTGCACTCTTCCATATTAGAGTATCTTATATATCATAAGAATATGCATTACACACACTCCCATATATTAGCGCACTTTCTTGCTGCAGTAAATACTTGTGTCATAACTTACATACTAAGTATCACAAAGTTATATTTCAATTGTTGCACTAGGAGACAATTGTCATTTCATAGTACACCTATTAATTTTTGGTACTTTTTATCTCCTTGTCATGTGGCTTATCATTTATGAGTGTGTGATTGTGTTCAAGTCATGTGATATGCTTTCACTCTTACCTTCTTATCTCACTAGCCCCACACTTATTCATTTTTGAAGTTCTCTCTGTGCTCGAGACTTGCCCAATCAAAGATGACCATTATACCTCCTCTAACTATGCATTCAGCATTCCTAAGTGACATTGAAGCACCTTTTGCCTTATGGAACTATACACCACACTATCTAGGAGGACAATATCCCTCAACTGCGCACTACGCGATCCTAGTGCACAGTCACTAAGATCTGTCAATTACACTAGCCCAATAGGTAGTCCTGATCAGTCTTGCCTTACTTTGTGCACTATACAATCACAATGGATAGTGGAGCCTCTTTTAGAGTCTTTCAGTGCACAACTGCACAATCTTTTGAGCCTCCTCCTCAAGCATTGCGCACTACTGAGTTACAGTGCCCAAACCTGCCTCCCTTGTCTCCCTAACATTTCAAATTGTGAAAACCCTTCACCAAGTGAGCCTCCTAATGTGCATTACATAGTTCTAGTTAAAATTATGCCATCTTTAGGTCACTACAGCCCTCATCAACACAATCCTTGGAACCTCCTCCTTAATAAATAAGTATTATGCAATTACAGTGGCTATTCCTACCTCTCATGCTAGCTAAAACCCCTCACCATGTATTATTATTTCCTCCCTTACCCCCTACAGTGCATTGAATTGTTATAGTGGGTATTGAGGCCATCCCACAATGTCTGTGAAGCTCAAATATGTAAGCCCTGCCTCCTCTTCCTTGAGCACTCCGCACTATGCATCCTCAATCAGCAATCTCGTCAACTTGTTTCCTAGACTTTCCCACTACACATGACCTCAATAAGCCTTCCCTAATTATGCATTACATAGTTCCAGAAGATAGTGTGATCATCCTTGCGTTCTTATAGACCTCAACTATGAAATTATTAGCTTATTTGTATTAAAGCCCTTACAAATTACCCTATCATAATCAACACTATCCATGAGCAGGAGGAGGTAGAACACATGATTTCCATAATGATGTTGGCTTCTCATGAGTGGAATTCATTTGCAGGTGTTATCATCTTAACATGGTAGGGTGATGATTAAGGGATGTCATGAAGGAGAGGCTACAAGAGAGCACTTGCAAAGAAGAAGGAAAAGTATGAACCATCATGAAGGACATAATGAATATTGGCCCACTAAAGAGATGAGAACTCATGCTTACTTGGAAGGTTCCAACACTCATCTAGAACCTTCCGAGGGTGGAGATGAAGAATAAGGAAAGACCCATCATGAAGAAGTCAAAGTCACAACAACAAATAAAAGAGATTGGCCTTTATGTAATATGAAATCTTATGTCATCCTCGCCAAGTCATTGCTTCTCAAAGTGTCACTACAAAAGTCATATGTATCAATGTATTTTTCCACATCACTTGAGGAATGTAATTAAGTAATTTCAAAAATGTGAGAAAATGTGTGGAAGCCCAAGGGTCCCACATGGAATGCGAAAGGTCACTAGGAAGTTCTAAAGTCATGTAGAAGCTCAAAGCTCACATAGGAATTCAAAAAGTCATAGTAGCAGTGCAAGAGTCATGATGTATGTCAAGAGTCACATGGGAGGTGAAGAGTCACCTCCTTTGTTATAAATATACCCTCATAGCCTGAGAGAAGGGACTTCGGACTTTTCACCTTGGCTTCTTTAGCTTGGCCTAGGAGAGAAAATCTTTCTTTGAAGGAGCAAGTGGTGACTTAATGTTCCACTATTATGGCTAGTTTTGCATCATTGTAATCATCTATCTTGGGACTTTCACTTAATATATGAATCCCTTAGAGCCAATGCACATTCATGAATATGTCATGAATGATTGTAAGGCTCATGTTTCATTGTTTGTGGTGTATGTTTATGTTAACACATACTAATGCAAATGAATTATTTCGTTGGCTTTGGTATGCATCTAGTTTAGTGTTCTTTGTTATTTTCTTTTATCATCATTGTTATCTTGTGAACTAATTTATAATTTAATCAATGATTCTTTCCATTATCTTTTATGTCTCTTTTAGGATAATATTGTTACTTTTCTTTTATAGGCTCACTATTTATTTCCTTGTCATGAAAGTACCTTATATACATTGCAATTATATGCCTCACAATGTTAACTTAGTTGCTTGTTTCAAATATCGTTTACATAATATCTTATGTTAATAATTGGAGCCAAGGAAAATCCCTAAGAGTAATGGAAACCAAACTTATTTCCCAAATGGGGCTGCTACTCCAGATGGTGTGAGTTCTAGTTGAGACTACATACCGGGGATACCCACTTTGTTGGCGATTTTCAACAATATCAACATTACCAAAGGTCAACCTAATAAACCTATTAAACATATTAAACCTAGAAAAAATATGAAGCATATGTCAAACTAGGTTAATGAGGTAGACCTAAGTCTACATGGAAAACCTAGAAGCCTAGATCAACCTAGTAAACCATGGTTAAGTCAGTAACTTTAGTCAACTTATTAAATATAGTAAACCTATTAAATGTAGGTCAACCTAATAAACATAGGTCAACCTAGTAAATCATGTAAACCTAGTAAACCTATTAAACCTAGGTAAAATGCCAAAGTAGGTCAACCTAAGTCAACCTAGTAAACCATGGTTAACCTAGTAGAAGTAGGTAAAACTAGTTGACTATGGTTGACTTTAGTTTATTAATGTGGTTGTCATATTTATATAAAAAATTAATGACTAATTTAGAACAACTAGTCTTTGATTAGAATTTAAAAAAATGAATAAATATTAATTTATTAATTATATAACTAGCTCCAAATGCCTAGTTTCTAACAGCTATTTTTGGACTTTGATGCATCCTTGCTAGTTATTTCATTAGGATCTATGGATTTTTTCACCTTTGTCGTAAGGATGAACCAAATTAGTTGGTTCAAAATGTCAATAAAATAATATTGATGTGATTAATCTGAAAGACATGCTTACGATATTATGACATTGTTTGTTGTTCATTATGTTCCTATGTAATTTCCTGTTTATCAAATCAAAACATTATTTCTTGTTCATCACATTGTGATGTCATTGTTTTGTCAAATTGCGATGTTGTTAGTTGTTCATCACATTACATCTTTATTTTTTGTTTGTCACATTGTGAAGTTGTTTATTGTTCATCACATTGCAACATTTTTTATTGTTTTTTATGTTGGGAACAATATTAAAATTAACTCCCATGGTTACTATTGTTTTCCATGGCACCCATGTTGAATATGGTTTACTTTAATGCTCATGTTAGCTATGGTTGACAATGTTAACCATAGTTGACCATAACCAATCATTGGTGGTTAATGATAGATTACGTGTGTTAATTTATAGATTAATGTATAGTCAATATGCTATCAATGTATAATAGACCTTGTAAAACGAGTTTAACGTAATTGAATATGGTTCATTGTTCATCACATTGCAATATTGTTTGTCTTTTGTCATGTTGGCAACGATGTTGTTTCTTGTCATGTTGGCACCGATGTTAACTATGGTTGACATTGTTTCTCATGTTAACCATATCTAACCATAGGTGACATATGTTAATGTATATTTAATATGTTATCAATTTGTTAACTTGTAAGGTAATGTGTAGGGTAATGTGCAGATTAATGTATTATTAATATATGTGATTATTGGTTTTTCCACATTTTAAGATCTTGTTTCATAAACATTGCATTGTTATGCATTTAACCTGTCTTTATCTTTTGTTTTAGATTGGAATGTGTTTTCTTTCCTTGTTATCAAGTTCATGCAAGGGTTAAACTTGAAGGGTATTTACCCATGTTTTTTTATTTAATTGTCAAATATTGACCATCTTAAAATTTACACAACACTAATCATAATTACCCTAATTTTGAAGTTGTCAATTTGATGAGTGAATTTAAAGTTTACCTCATCCAAATACATACATACGTATACAAACAAATTTATAGGAAAAAAAAAATAGTAATTATATTTGTTGAAACTCCAAGATAAGTACTTCATTAGAGAACACCCACAATACTAGGAATTTTAGATGAGGCTTCAATAGCAGTAGAGATTCATCTATAGTGTATCTTTGGACTTATTAGAAAAAGCTTGTTTCTATATTTATTCACACCATGTGATCCTACATTACACACACTCTAGAATAAAGTGTGAATATTGACGCTTGATGCTTGATGCTTAAAGGTTGAGACTCACACAACATGTCTACACCCATGGGCCATTTGTATTCAATATAAAACATTGACTATGTTTATTTATTTGGGTGAAATAGTTGTTTTTTGTTTTATTTTGAGAGTTTTATGTAGTTTCTTTAGTGTTGGAACAATGTTGATAGGTCTCAATTTTTATAAAATGGGTTTATTTATTGGTTTGATTAAAATATAAATATATTTTATGGTTGGATATCAAAATCAGAATTGTGTGGTTACCAAGGCTATGATGCTTTCAATACATTCACACTTGAATTTAAATACAGCTAGACTTGTGCATTTTAGGTGTCAACATGTCTGCAAGAAAGCTATATTCTTTTTCCTTGTCAAAAGATTATGAATTTCTTCAAAATCTATGCCTACATATTATTATTACTTGAAATGTTAGAATCCTCACAAATTCTTATTTAAAATTGCTTCAAACTTGTTTTATTATTTATAAGGTCCTCCTTAAGTACAACTCATCAAATTGAAAGCTAATATTGATTGTTCTTCAAAATACATTATAGTTAATGCGTTTGACCAAGCTACTTGAAAACTTTTGAAGAATGATTTAGCATAATTTGTAGAATATTTGAAATTATGTAAATAATGATATACATAGTTGCACCAAATCATTGGCCAATTTGGAATTGGGAATAAACATATGGATGAATATGTTTCATCTAAGGTAATATAAAACATACACATTCATGATATTACTTGGCTGAAGATTATTTTATGGTCAAGTCATAATTAAAAGAAATACTAACATAAAACATGAAACTTATAGTAACAAGAAAAAGTATTTCTACATTCATGACAAAGAGTTAACAAAAATACATAATACATGATATTTAAAGATGGCTAAAAACAAATATCAAATGTCATGAGAAGGTAAATATGAAAAGGAAACTCGTCGTAAAAATTTTACTCGAGAAGTAGGATTGTCCATCAAATTTATATCTTGAGTTCATGAGCTTTTTAACTACATCTGTTTACATAAAGATTGACAGATTGTTTTGCATACTGTGTGACATTGATACACCTTTGTGATATTAGAATGCTATTTTTTTAACATTATTGTATATGGCCAATAATGTTTATCACATTGTGATGTCTATGGTAAATTATGGTGACTATGGGTGAACATTGCTAGTCATAGTTGTCAATGTTTAATTATAAATAAATATGGTTGACCATGTTCACTATGGTTAACCATGTTGTTAACCATGGGAGGCCATGTTGACCATAGATGGTCATAGTTGAACTAATTCGATCATGGTTGAATATGGTTATACTATTGAAAAAAGTTATAATATTATTATTATCATTAGCATTTTTATTATTACTAAATCTTTTAAAACTTTTACCATGGTTGGCTAAATTTGACTAATTTCAACCATGGTTGGCTATAGTTGAATATGGTTGCTCTGGTTGATTATTAACATGTTGGGCATGATTTCTATGGTTAACTATAGGCGTGTTCAACAAAATGTCTTCCATTAATAATGTGGGAACACAATGTACATGTTGACTATGATTGACCAAGTCAATCATGACTGACACACACACACACACACACACTCATATATATCTATAGCTTAAGATCATAATGTATAAGTTAATTTATTACTTATATTTTTTATTTGAGACTTTTGTGATTCATATTGTTTGTGCTACTATTTAAATTAATCACATAATTTGTTGTTTGGTTGATTTTTAAAACCATCAAATGTGATTCATCCTCAAAACAAAGATAAATATATTATTAATATGTTAGTATATTATATTAAACATGATATGTAGATAAATATTTTATTAATGTGTTAAT
>APFE031254509.1:3068-53781 GCA_000404065.3 Pinus taeda | reverse complement strand
GGACATGCAAAGAAAAACAGAGAAAAAGCAGACCGCTCTGATACCACTGATCCGGATTTAAACAGGAACACAATAAAATACAGAGATAACATATACACAAAGATGCAGCGGAAATAATACTTCATTTCATTGATGGAAAATACTGAAATATGCTTACAACCGGAAATAGAAATAAACCAGCTAGGGCGATGGTAGCTTATCTCTGAGAAGAGATGTGTGGCTACATGCCTCTGAACTGTCTGACAATGAGGCTCGAAGGCCTATTTATTGTTGAGAAACAATGGAAAACCCTTAACATTCCAAAACCTAACCCTAGAAGATGAAACGCCAAACTATGGGCCCCGTTTGGGTAAATTGGTACTTCAACTTCCCGGGGTCGCGAATTGGTCGTCTTATCTCCGTTTGACGCGCATGATAGCCCGTTGGAAAGATCTCTCCGAGGACTACGACGGAAAAGACGATTTTTAGTCACAAAAAATCGCTGGCGGTAGATTTCCCAAAAAACGGCGTTTAGGGCCTCAAAACGGCTCCGGAAGTTCAGGACCCGAAAAACTGCTAAAAATAGTAAGTTGTGCTATAATTAAGGAAACTGAAAATGTTGAGGTGGGGGTCCATGTGGACTTGGCAGGTGGGCCCCAATATCCACCTGGATCAGGGGGGATGATGGAGAAGGATCAAGGGGGCAAGGGGGAGCCTGGGGATGGCTTGAGGAGGAGTGGGGTTGTTTGTTTGCCGATTTTTTCTTTTTAACTTGTTCCCATTTTGCTTCAGACTCCTCAAAATTTTCACTTTCTTATTTTTTTGGACATCTATTTGCAAAATGACTGTATTCATGACATACCTTGCATTTGAACAGTATCTTCTCATAGTCTAGCTATTGTATGTGCGTCCATTGATCTACTTTACTCTTTAGTACCTCTGGTAGGCCCTTCCCTAGGTCCACTTCGAGACATATCCTTGCACATGCATGCATGTTCTATTTTGGTTCACATTTGTTAATATACTTCCCCACAACATTCCCGATGACACTGACAGATTCATCGCCCTAGCAATGTAGAGGAAGGTGAGGTAGTCTTATCCATACCGGCACTACACTGGGGAACATCCATTTCAGGATCAAAGTCAGGGGTTTGTCTGTTTAAGTATAGGCCTCGCATGTCCATGAAGTATGGGCCGTTTCTGAAGATTAAATCTTGGTTTTCCTTTGTTTCGAAATGAAAGGTGTAATACCCTCTTCTACAGAACCTTATGGAGATTTTTTTGTTTATTGAAGAGGACCAGTTCCTTTCAACCCATTTCTGAACCGAACGAGGTGATGGCCATAGTCCTGTAAACTAGCCAACCAAGCCCCTTTCTGCTAGAGATATCGCCACCCAAAGAGGGAGAGACGAAGGTATAAAGATCTCTAGGATATCTTTGAGTTTCTTCACAAACTTGGATATTGAAGGTCTAGTTTTTGGAGGGCCAATGGCTGAGATCAGAGATGCAAAGGCATTTGCATTTTTTCTTGCTCATAGGTTTGTTCTCATGGAGGAGGATCCCCATCCTCTGATGGATCCTGTGGTTCCATGAACGCAAGAGGAGGCTGCTCTGGTTTGCTCAGAACTCAAGTTTGCGGAGGCCCTTAGGGCACACCAGGGAGGAGCTCATGGGAGCGTGCGCAACTCTCAGAAGAATTTCAGATTGAGAGTCGAAGTCTTGTTGCTCAAACTTTCATAATTTTGTTCAACTCTTATTTAATATAATTAAATAAGATTCCAAATGAAAAAACAATAAAACAAAAAAAGCATGAAATAATTAAAATTCTCTTCTCTCTTCTCTCTCTCTCTCTCTCTCTCTCTTATATATATAGTATATTATATATAATATATATAATATATTCAGGTCTTTTCTATATACTTATTAGATTTCTTATTTAATATATGTGAACTAAAAATTCAAAAGAGAAAACCATAAAACAACAAAAAGTATGAGACATTTAAAAATAAATGTTTATGTGTGAGAAAGAGAGAAAGAGATTTGGTTCATAAGGTATTTCTGTTTCTATAAGGAGAAGATGTTTTTTTAACCAATAAAATTTATGCATTGAAAATTTTACTCCTGTGTGTGTGTGTGTGTGTGTGTAAAAATGTACTAATTTATATTAATACAAAAATAGGGTGCATTTGTTATCAGTGGATGTGTGTCAGCAAAGACACTGATGCCTCCCTAGCATGATATCTATTTAATTATTATATGTCGTTGTCCTGCTATTTAAATACATGTAAAGAAAAAGGATTACTACTACAGGGCTAAGACAACGATACATAATAAGTAGAAAATTAAAACTTAAAACATAAATTAGATAATAAGGGATGGTGGACTTTCCTCCATTGGTAGTTCCAAGGGCAGCTTTGGCTTGATCAGATGGCTGAGTGTCCTCAATGAGATAATAGGGTTGGTGTACTTACAAAGTCATGGGAGCCATCCTCACTCTTTTTTATGTCATCCTAGTTGTGCACCTACTTCACTGAGATGCTAACCTTGCAACGATACATAATAAGTAGTAAATTAAAACTTGAAACACAAATTAGATAATAAGGGATGGTGGACTTTCCTCCATTGGTAGTTCCAAGGGCAGCTTTGGCTTGATCAAATGGCTAAGTGTCCTTAGTGAGATCAATAGGGTTGGTGTACTTACAAAGTCATGGGAGCCATCCTCACTCCTTTTTATGTCATTCTAGTTGTGCACCTACTTCACTGAGATGCTAACCTTGAAGATCCCTTTGTAGAAGGCTTCAAACTTGCCCTTCGAAACATATATTGACTACTCTTGTTTCTCTTGCTTGCTTAGTTCTAGGGCTTGAGGAATCATGGATTTCACTAAGTAATAAGTCTCCAACAACCTGAAATACTTGGTGTTTGTGTGCAAGAGTGGAAAGGACCCTTCAACGACCTTTCAACCTTCCCTTGAATATGGGAATCATCCATCTCTAGTCTTTTGCATGTCACCACAACCTCAATTTCTTCCATTTCCCCTTTGACTTCCCTTGAACAACACTACTTGAAATTACCCTTAGTTTCCATTGCCTCCTTCTCCATCATTTGCATGATATATTTGGAGCTAGAGGATCCTCGTGCGGGGCAAACATTGCCTCTCATCTTCCGCATTTGCCCTATCCTCATTCTAACCACCATAAATGTACCAACATATAGAGCTCCATTGTACCCTAGAAGAAAGAGGACCAAAAGACCACATTCAACCACTGCAATCCTCTGTCCACTAACAATAAGCCACCACAACTTTAGATTGAGTTGAACAATATGAAGGATGATGATGCTCATACAAAGCTTAGTAGATATAGTTCCCTACTCAACTATAAACTTGAAGAAGATTGTGGAGTTGTCATTTCCTCCCCAAGAGTTGAGACAACCTTCACGCATTCCTCTCGCTCATGTTAAAACACTTTCTTTATCATCAACACCCATCATCATTGAAATATGAAAATATAAATAAACGATATAATTAGTTGACAACAACAATCCATTGAAGCAAATATTTATTACTAATAAAAATTTATTAATTATTAAACTTTCAATATTTAATATAAGCTCAATAAAAGTACTTACACTTAAAAATTAAAATTATTCATGTCTACCACTATAAATATATAAAATGAATTTTACATTTTTTATTTAAATAAATTTTAAAATATAATCTAATCTTCATTTTTATAATAATATTATAAATATATATATAAATATTTTGTAATAATTAAATTGTTTTCAATCATTAAATAAAATATTTAGATTTTAATAATATAATATAAAAATTAAAATTTAATAATATTTAAAAATAAAATTTTTAATTTAAAATTTCATAGGAAAAACAAGTACTAATTTCCAAATTTCTAATATCATTTCGAATCATTTGAAACCATTTAGTTACTATTCCCAAATCCCGTAGAAAATCAAAATGATGCAAATGAATTTAAAAAATGGTTCCCTTACAATCATGAGAAAATACTAAACAATGTTCAAACCCAATCAAGTAAATCGAAATGGAATTAATATAAACGAACATGAATGTAAATATGAAATTAATAATAAAAACGCACATGAACATAATAGTCTGTAAAAATAGCTAAAGGATAAAACGAACATGAACATAAACATAATAGTTTGTAAAAATAGCTAAAATGACAGAACCACCATTGAATTTTATCATAGTAATTTAGTGCTGCTATTAAATTTTTTTATGATTTTGTTGGAATTGAGACTATACGAAGGTGGAGTTTATGGTAAGGGCTAATCAACGTGTCATAGTGCATTAAATGCCTTGGTACATGTAGGTTATATAACAAAATAACACATCACTTTTATTTTTAATTTATGTAGCAACTGAGGCGGTGTGTTGCGACGGCAAGGGCTAACCAGCCTGCCATAGGGCATTAAATGCCTTGATACATGCATGCTCTATAACAAAATAACACACAACTTTTATTATTAATTTATGTAGCTACCAAAGGCTGTGTGTTATTTTGTTATAGAGCATACATGTACCCGAGCATTTAATGCCCTATGGCAGGCTGGTTAGCCCTTGCCGTGTTATTTTGTTATATAACCTGCATGTACCAGGGCATTTAATGTTTTATGGCAGGTTAGTTAACCCTTGCTGGAATTTACACCTTTAACTTATTACATGACTATAATAACCGTTTTTTTGTTTTTTTGTCGTAGCGTGACTATAGTAACCGTTTTTTTTGGTCGTAGCGCTACTCTGCGCGTCTAAGTTAAAGTATAAACTTATTGTTTTATAAAGCATGGTTATTCAACCTATCACATGGACGCACTGATTCTCCAGGACCAATAAGGACTAACGAGAATTTTTATCATTTTATTTAGCCTGCCTCTTCCCTGGGCAGAGAGGTATAACATCATGTAAAACGCGCTATAATAATATGATGATGTTTTGGCCAAATTTGTTTGATTCATATTTCTAATGCTAAGATGTATTACATCATGTAAAACGCGCTATAATAATCATGTAAAATGCCCTATAATAATGTTTGTTTATGTTTATTCTAATGCTAATTGTTATATGTATCTCTTGTTGTATGTATCTCTTTGTCGGTCTGTTAATTGTTAGCTAAAGAGAAGTGTGATAATGGAGATAACTCACAGGATCATAGAGACAAATGGCATCAAAATGCACATTGCTGAGCAAGGATCAGGTAGGTGCATCATCTAATTCATTCGTTGATGCCAGCTTATTATACTGTTTGCATACATGGTTTGGTCATTGTAACTCCGAGCACTTCAGGGATGTAGGGAAGAAGGATTACTGTATGTCTATGTCTGGAAGAAGGAAGACTGTAGATCTATTTCTGTGAATTCTGATGGAAATAAACTATATGGAGGGTGAACAGGTCCGGTTGTACTGCTGTTACATGGGTTTCCGGAGTTGTGGTATTCATGGCGCCATCAGTTTCCCGTGCTCGCAGCGGCGGGATACCATGCAGTGGCCCCAGACATGCGAGGATATGGAGACACAGATGCCCCACTTGGTGCTCACAATTACACTTATTTCCATATTGTTGGGGACTTGATCGGCTTGCTTGATGCCCTTGGCGTAGAGAAGGTGTGTGTGACATGAACTAAAATTTGGTTTGTCGGGTTATGTTGGACAAGAAGAATGCCCTTTTTTCGATTATTACAATGGAATTTAGCCAGATTATTGACAGAATCTCTTTCAAATTAGATGTCCCTAGGGGGGGCCAAAGTCGTTTGGACATTCACATGGCTTTAACTTTATGAAACATTGTATGAATATTTTGCTTTTGCAGATGATACGCTCCACTGTTAACATGTTTATAGGGGATTTTAACCTTGATGGGCATGAAACATCCCACCTCACCATCAAACCAAAACCCATCGATAATTAAATTTAGAGGTTGGATTTCTTCAGTGTGCTCTGACTCTCTTTTATGAGAAAAAGTATTCAAAATATCATCTGCAAAGCTTTTAGTTTCAAGGGGTGGCCTAGTACCCTGTAAGACTCTACCCAATGACAGAAATATTCTTGTCAGCAGAAAAAAAAAATGATGTGTATAACAAAACTGAAGGCATTTAGACCAAGGCAAGCGATAAAAACTCCGATCTATATCAATATACATATCCATACGATGTATAAAAACTTCTATGGATCTGGCCTCTTTAAAGTCCTCTTCCACGTTCACCTGCAACCTACTTAGGCTGGTTAACCATGCATGGACTTTTAGAACCTCTGATTGAAGGTTAATTCTTCAAAGTTAAAATATCATATCTTGCTCATAATTACCCCTTAAAATACCACTTGTCTCTATTCAGTTAACCCTAGCCCTTTTGATATGAAATAGGTGGAATTACTTAATTCCATGACAAGAAAATATACATTTTGTCAAGAAAATATACATTTTGTCTATGTTGAATGGGTACGCGCCCCCCCTGGAAAACCCCTTATAAATTGTGTTACCATGTTACGGAGACTTCTAAATGGGTTGGGAACGTTCTAGAATGGTTGGGGACGTCATCAGGGATGCAGGGACTTCTAAGTCGTTCCCACTTCTATCCCCTATAGAAATTGGGGACTGTCAATTGCCCCTCGACTCCACTTGCGGTCTAAGATTAAAAAATAAATTAGCAAAACTAGATCTAAGCCTTCACCCACCTCAACTCTAAAACATAGTCTAAACGCTCTATGCTTTTGCCTTTTTCTGGCATATTTTTTTGATGAGTTATACTCAAAATTTGGCCAAAAATTGTTGGAATGGCAGATTTCAATTGTTAAATCTGTCTATACTGAGTGTCCTGGGTTTTTTTGGGGATTTGAATCTGTTTATGTATTCAAAAATGCATTTCAAGGAATGAAAAATAGTGATCTCACTAAGAATCGTATCGCTTGATTTTGACAAAAAAGCAAAAATGTAGAAAAGTTAGACTTGGCCAATTTTTAAACCTTCATGCCTAAATGTAACCTAACTCATTAGCTCTTCAATTCTTCTCCTCATGCTCAATTGCTCTTCTGTTTGCTGTGGGTACTCACAGGTTAATAGACTTCTCCTAGAGTACACTAGTTAGTGTCTCCTACAAAGCTCTATTTCTTGAAATTGGTGTTTGTGCTAAAATATAGTACAACACACCAGTACAATGCACTATTTTTTAAACTTGGTGCTCGCGCTCAAATGTAGCACAATTGTGTTTCCCTTTTTCATGATTATATCACCATTCAAAACATTGAAGAGTTCAACAATATGGAAAACTTAGGTTCGTTCATTTTTTTGTGCGCTTGAATACGTTTTCTTGTTAATGAGTAACTTTGATGCACACATTAGCCTGCATGCTCAGCCTAGTGCAAGTTGTCTTGCAATAACATTGTTCCCCTGTTTAGATTTTCTTTCCATCTCAAAGGCAAGTCAACTATTTCTTTTATGATGCAACTATAATTCCAATGACAGAGACAATGGTGTATTTTCAATTGGTCTAGCAACAAAAACTATTTATTGTACTCTACAATGTATTTGTTTCAATTTGCCAATTGAGTATTTGGTTTTGTAATTAATAAATTATAAATATGAATTTTGGATTTCTTAACTTCATATATAATATATATATATTATATATATTTATTATTGTTGTGCTCAACTTGCTGTCCCCTTAAAAATTTGGGGTTGCACTCTAGCTCTCTTGGAAACTCGTCCCCGCGATTCCCGTCCCCAAAGCTAGTGCAATATTGCAACATAGCATTTTGTAGATTCTATTGGCATTGCATAGATCAGTGGTATGATCCTCAAGAAAGCATGCGAGACATTGCTCCCATATCTTTCACACAAAGGGTCTCAAAACTCGAGGAGATGCATCTTCCATAGTAAGCCAAAAATATAGTGTAGTTAATTATGACAAAAATTCAAAAGATATATCTGTTCGATAATCTACTACTAGACTTCAAATCTGGTGTTAACCATTACATCTTCTGGAATGAAGAGGCAATTGACTGAATTTGTTGAACCTGTTGACCACTCCGTGTCAACTACCCTATAACAGTGCACATTTTTTCAAAGCATTTCATCATGTTCGAGTAGTTACACATCCAAAGATCATCATTATTCTTCGGCGTTTTTGTGAAAATTGTAATCCAAATTTTGCAGCCCTGTGTGGCCATTGTAAAATGATTCTAGTATGTTTATAAAGCCATGTAAAACACCTAGGTAAGTTTAAGTTTTTTAGCAAAAAGTTTCACTATAGGGAGTTTTTTTACCCTCCGCTAATTATTCGTTTTTTATAAACCCTTATAATTGGCAGAGTTTTTCTCCCAAATATACCCCAAAGCTAGAGTGGGGTTCAATGGTGAAGTCTTAGATGAGTCTTAGTGTATTGAGTCGATGTAAGTCATCATGCTAGATCATGTCTTAAGACTTGCAAAATTTGGTTAAGTCTAAGTGTCTAATTTTAATTGAGTCGATGTAAGTCGTCATGTTAGATCATGTGAATGTGGGGGCCATCCACAGGGTTATTCGAATTGGCCATTCAAATAGTTTGGAGGGAAAGTCGAATGGGTTAATGGAGGGACCCACATGAGGCAATGGAGGCCCAAAGAATTATAAGGAGGGAGCAACTCTCATTTTGGGATTCATTCATACATCTTGCAAACAAAATCACTTGACTGTTCACTTTGCTGTTTAATTGAGTCAACCAGCTGTTTAGCCATGAGTCTTCCAAGTGGGAGATTCAACCTCTACTTCGGGGGACCATCCGTGCCTTCCCTAGAGAGGCAGTTCCACAAAGATTTCAGGAGTTTCGGGGCAGTGACATAGCATTACCATACAATGCAGAGCAGGGAGTGCGTATTTTTGGGCAGCTAGAGAATACAAAGAGGGAGATAGAGGCCAACAGAGATCAGATGTTTGCTGGAGAGTTAGAGCGCTGAGGTAGCAGCAATAAACCAACATTCTTGTTGAGTTTTACAGCCAGCAGAGCTAGCATTCCAACAATTCAAATTGCTGGGCCAGGGGACAACGCAAAGGCCACTCAACAGTTTTTCATGGAGCTTAGGAGCAAGTGTCTTAGGCCAAGAGCTCATCCGGGAAGTCAGGAATTGGATAGCAAGGGTTAGCCCAACACTTTGGGGGCATTTCCGGGAGGATTTACAGGCAGTTTCCAACAGGTCGAGTTTTGTAGTTGCAGCTGAAGTTGGGCTCCAAGGGGGTCGAATTTCAGAAGTCTAAACCAACCAAAATCCTTCGTGGGTTATTCTGGGTTTAGGCCAAGGAGTCCAGGGTTAAAATCACATAATTTTCTGGGCAGTAAAAGTGCACCTTCCAGCCATTCGAAGTTCAGCAGAAAGGCAAATTTCTGGGGCAGTGGAGTGCAGATTGGTGCAGCAGCTGAACAATCTTCAGTTCAACCATTTTCTCACCTAGGTTTGGTCATGCTTGTCTATTGAGACAAGCCCAGGTGCAATATCTTGTCATCTATTGTATTTGGCCTTCAGAAAATTAATAAAATGGCTCAGCGTTCATATTTGCAGCTTTTCTGTGAATGTTTAATGAGTATTTCTCTTTTATAAATTGCTACACATATTTTTGCTTTGTATCACTTGTATTTCCTATTTAGGATCATTACAGCGGTATCAGAGCCTAGTTCTTGGCTCAGCTGTGGGGATTGTCTCCTATGAGAGAGGGGGACCAATAGAATATTACCTACCGAAGGCAGAGGTACCAGAGCAGCAAAAGAGAGTTGGAGATTTCTCCAAACACAGAGGACAAAGGGAAAGAAATGGTAGAAGAGGAAGACATTGTGGAACCCAAGAGAAGGGAAGAGGTGGCTTTCGACAGCCTCCTGAGGGCCCTGAGTGACTTAGCCAAGGGTCAGAAAGACATGCTAGAAGAGATCAAGTCGCAAAACAAAGAGAGGACCACTTCTAGAGGGTTTTTGTTCGGGGAAACTTTTGGGGCCTCTCAGCCATTCGATCCTCCCTCACCAGCAGCGCAATGCCCATCAACCAGTGTGCCAACTCGTGCGTCACTGCCTTCTTTCGTGCCAGTGGCACAAATCAAGCTTGCAAGGGAGGAAGACCCCCCCAAATGGGAGATTACTTCAGAGAGTGGTAGTCTATGGATGAAGACTTTAAGGAAGCCCTCTCCTTCAGAGATTACTGCAAGCTCAAGTAGAGTGAGAAGAACTAGGGTTATGGAGGACAGGGGACCCAAAATTATGAGCTGCAAAGGACCATAGGGAGGATGCATTTCCCTACTTTCGATGGCACTACCAAGTGCACAGCTAGGGCTTGGGTTGAGAAGATGGACACCTACTTCCAACTCAATCGGATGACAGAGCAGGAAGCCATCAAGATGGCCACGCTGCGCATGGAGGGGAAAGCCCGTGATTGATTGTTTCATGGCTTGACCACCCTAGGGCATGCCCACGTGGTTTATTATGAGGACTTCACCAGGAGGGTGGTGGAGCGTTTTGATCAGAGGGATCTAGAGGCCCATTTCAGAGAGCTGACCCAACTGCGCTAAATAGGCAACCCAGAGCAGTACATCTCTGAGTTTTTGCGAGTGTCAGTGATGGTCCTAGATCTATCCGAGGCAAGGAGGGTGTATACCTTCATTGAGGGCTTTCTTGAGCCCTTGCGTGGACTAGTGAAGTCACGCAAACCCTCACACTGCAGGAAGCAGTCTTGTACACCAGAGATCTACAGGGGGCCATCCCAAAGACTAGAGCACCTTTTCTTGCATGGACCCCTTTTCCACACAAGGGGCATGAGACTAGACCTCCACCTTAGAGTACCACACACGGGAGAGGTCAGTTAGATGATGAGACACGGAGGGACCTTAGGAGGAGGAAGCTGTGCTTCACATGCAGGGAGCCCTGGCCACCATGCCATCGGTGCACGCCGACAGAGCACACTACATTGAGGTTTTTTTTGACAGTGACCAAGAGGACGAGGTGGAGTAGGATTGTGGTGTGGCAGAGGGTGAGAGTCCGGCTGGTAGAGGGCCACCACCACCGCCTCCATAGGGTGGGGCATCCCTTGCCCCAGTCGGGGGAGTCATTGCTTCCTTATGCGGGATTCCCAAATTTTTGACACTGAGGATCAAAGGCACTGTATAGGGGCAGAGGGTATCTGTTCTAGTTGACAGTGGGGCTACCCACAATTTCATAGATGCCTAGTTTGTGCAGAGGAGGGGCCTCACCACGGCTGAGTTCAAGGGCTTCTCAATCCTAGTATCAGGTGACCGTACCATACAGTGCACTAGATATGTGCCTTCCTTAACAGTAGTTATGGGGAACTACTCAATGACAGACCATTTCTTTGTGGTTGATATGCCGGACACCAATGTGGTGATGGGTGTCCAGTGGCTGTATTCCCTTGGGCAAGTCACAACAGATTGGAGGAAGCTAGAGATGGAGTTCATTGGGCTGGATGGGAAAATGGTAGTTTTGAGAGGCATGTAGTCTTATCCACCTCAGACAGTTCCGGCCCACAAGATGGAGGCAAACCTACAACATGGGGACATTGCATGGGCAGTTGAGCTGAGGATCTCAGAGGCTGGGGGATAGGCTCAGCCACTATTGACAGACATACAGGCTTTGCTGGACAGATACATAGTGGCGTTTAGGGACATTCCACCAGGGCAGCCACTAGACAGAGGATTTGAGCACAGTATTGAGTTGGAGCCGGGTGTGCAGGCAGTGATCACCACCCCTTACAGGCATCCCAATGCCTCTAAGGACGAGATAGAGAAGGCCATCCAGGGGTTGCTAGCACTGGGCCATATCAGGCCAAGTTCCAGTCCTTTCGCTTCTTCAATAGTGCTGGTGAAGAAGAAGGATGGATCATTGAACCCTTCGGATGTGCATTGACTACCGGGCCCTCAACCGGAAGACACTGAAGAATCGGTACCCCATTCCCTGCATAAATGAGTTGATGGATGACCTTAGAGGAGCCAAGTACTTCTCTAAGATCGATTTGCGTTTAGGGTACTGCCAGATCAGGGTGAGGGATAAGGATATCCCTAAGATAGCTTTCCAGTGCCACTATGGGCACTTCTAGTTCCTGGTCATGCCATTTGGGCTGACCAATGCTCAGACCACCTTCCAGTCATGCATGAACCATGTCTTTCGGGGACAGTTGAGGAGGTTCGTGCTAGTTGTCTTTGATGACATTCTGATTTACAACCGGACATGGGAGGAGCACCTCCAACACTTGGAGGAGGTACTACGCATTCTGGTGGAGCAGTAGTTTTATGCCAAGCTCTCCAAGTGCGAGTTTGGGTTGATAGAGATGCTCTACCTAGGGCATATCATTGGTGCTGAGGGGGTGAAGGTCCACGAGGAGAAGATTCGGGCCATCTGGGATTGGCCAGTACCCCAAGATGTGACTACGCTGAGGGGCTTCTTGGGCATTTGCACCTACTATTGAAAGTTTGTCGAGGGGTTCTCATAGCTGGCAGCACCCTTGACAGGTTGACCGACTTGACCAAGGGAGGGGCCTTTGCATGGACTGATGGAGCACATGTTGCCTTCGATCACCTCAAGGAGGTGATGGGTAGTGTCCCAGTCTTGGCACTTTCGGATTTTTCCCAACCATTTACTGTGGAGTGTGATGCATCCAGGGTAGGAGTTGGAGCAGTATTGTCACAGGAGGGGCATCCCATTGCTTTCGAGAGTCGAAAGCGCCTGCCACATGAGCTATCATATTCCATATATGACAAGGAGATGCTGGCCATCATGCATGCATTGGCCAAATTTAGTGAGTACTTGGTGGGCAACAGGTTTCGAGTGAAGACCGATCACAATAGTCTTCGACACTTCATGGGGCAGCAGGGCCTCAATGATAGGTAACAAAGATGGGTCAGCAAGGTGCATGCTTATGGCTTCGATATAGAGTATGTGCGAGGGAAGCACAATGTGGTGGCCGATGCTCCCGAAGAACATAGTGAGCGATAGGGACATCAGATTCATATGAGGCTTTTGGCAGGAGCTCTTCAAATTGGTAGGGCCTAAGCTCACTCCTAGCACCAACTACCATCCTCAGACAGATGGCCAGACCGAAAGAGTTAACCAGTGGCTGGAGGGGTACTTGATGAACTACGTGACTAGTCAATAGAGGGCTTGGATTCGGTGGTTGCATCTGGGCGAGTACTGCTACAACACCACGCACCACATGTCCATCGGTATGACTCCTTTCTGTGCTCTATATGGATATGATGCATTATCTTTTGCTGACATTGTTTTTGGAGACAACCAGGCCCCAAAGGCCAAACACTGGGTCCAAGAGAGCCAAGACATCCTTAAGGTTCTCAAGGATAATTTAGTGACTGCCCAGAATCAGCAGAAAGTATAGGCAGATTGGCACAGGACGGAGAGGCACTTCGAGGAGGGGGACTTTGTCATGTTCCTTCTCAAACACATTTGTAATTGGGTGCAACTACACAATTTTGCACAATTTTGGCGAACAGAACCCAACATTTTCAACTTAGGGACTTAGGAGGCAATTTGACTTAATTTGGTTGCTAGTGGAATGTGGGGGCCACCCGCATGGGAATTCGAATTGGCCCATTCGAATAGCTTGGAGGGAAAGTTGAATAGGTGGATGGAGGGGCCCACATGAGGCAAGGGAGGCCCAAGGAGTTATAAGGAGGGAGCAACTCTCATTTTGGGATTCATTCACATACATCTTGCAAACAAAATCACTTGGTTGTTCACACTGCTGTTTAGCTGAGTCAACTGGCTGTTTAGCCATGAATGTCTCAAGCGGGAGATTCAACCTCTACTTCGGGGGACCATCCATGCCCACCCTAGAGAGGCAGTTTTACAAGGATTTCAGGAGTTCCGGGGCAGTGACGTAGCACCACCAATCAACGTAGAGCAAGGAGTGTGTATTTTTGGCAGTTAGGAAACATGCAGAGGGAGATTGAGGCAAGCAAAGATTTGATTGCTTGTCCGGGAGTTGGGGAGCTGAGGTAGCAACATTAGACTAGCGTTCTTGCTGGGTTTTACAGCCAGTTGAGCCAACATTCCAGCAATTTGAACTGTTGGGTTGGGGGATAGCGCAGAGGCCACACAACGAATTTTTGTGGTACTTTGGAGCAGCTGAGTTGGGCCAAGAGATCATCCCGGGAGTCAGGGATTGGATAGCATAGGTGAACTCAGCATTTTGGAGAAGCTTTCAGATGGACTTATAGGCAGTTCCTAGCAAGTCGAAATTGGTAGCTAGAGCTAAGGTTAGGCTCCAAGGGGGTCGAAAATTAGAAGTCTAAACCAACCAAAATCCTTTATGAGTTTTTCTGGGTTTTTGATAAGGATCCCAAATATAAAGTTTCATAATTTTTTGAGCATCGGAGGTGGGGTTTTAAGCCATATATTTGCAGCAGACAGTGTAGAATTGCTGGGGATTGAATAGTGCCTTTGGGGGTCGATTTTAGGAAGTCCGAATTGGGCCAAACCATTTCTGGGTTTTTGTGAGTTTTGGCCAAGGAGTCCGGGGTTAAAGGCATATAAATTTATGGTCAGTTTCACTACACTTCCAACCATTCGAACTTCAACAGAGCAGTAGTTTCTTAGCAGCGCAGTGCAGATTGGTGCAGTAGCTGGGCAACCTTCAGCTCAACTATTTTCCTACTTGGGTTTGGTATTGCTTGTCCTTTCAGACAAGCCCAAGTGCACCATTCCATCATCTATTGTAATTGACTTGCAAAAATATAATAAAATGGCTCAGAATTTCTCCATTTGTAGCTTTTATATAGGTGTTTGCGGAATATTTCATTTTTGTAATTTGCTACATGTATTATTTGCTTGTTATCACTTGTATTCCTATTAAGGATCATTATAGTGGTATCAAAGCATGATCTTGGCCCAATTGTGGGAAATTAGCCAGAAGATCATGGAAGCTTTGGGTATGAGTGCACAATGACGGGTGAAATCGGAGACAAACCCATGGCTCAAGGGAAATCCAGTATGCAGAAATTCTGGGGTAGAATTCATTGGGACGATGAGAGGTTGGCCCAGTTGAGGCGGTGATAGACCAAACCCATCCTCACCCTTACAACAAAAATGTTAGAGGTGAGCAGGCCGTGGGGGTGCAACCATCTACATTATGTGGGGAAAGTCGACCAGATCATGGCACCAGATCTCCTCAAAAGGAGAAGACAGGACGAAGACGGTTAGAGGGTGAGACTAGGGGGCGCTTTTGCTGGTGGACACCTGGCTTTAGATATTAGGAGCTTGAGGAGGAGGTTGAGCATGATGCTGAGAGCCCACAGGATGGTGAGGAGCACATCGATATACCCGGTGTGGTGCAGGAGTCACCTTTATTAGAGACCTCTTTGATAGCCCCAGTTGACATCCTGGTGGAGAGGATAGAGCCTACTCACATAGAGCTATTTGTTGATGGGGTGCCATCCCTGGACGAGATGCCAATAGTTGTTGAGGTATCTAGAGCCGTGACCGAGTTTACAGGTGATAGATGCCCACGACAGTTCCATTAGTTCTAGGCCGACCTTCTAGCATTAAGAAAGAAGGTCGCATTAGTGTGAGAGGCGATTCTGTAGCAGAACGAGGAGCTAGAGGGCATGAGAGCATTTGTGCCAAGTCCATAGCCAAATTGACTCATGTTGGGGAGCAGTTGGATTCCCTACTGGTGCAGCTAAAGTGCATGTTGGAGTGTGAGAGCAGCCCTCTTCGGGCATACATAGATGCGGTTGGTAGCACTGTTAGGTTACCTTGGCCCATTGGATAGAGGGAGACAGAGCTACCTAGTTAGATTGTATGTATTGACCAGGATAGCAAGATGAGACGACCTGAGTTGCACAGGGTGCAACACCCGCATGCTGGGGTTGTTCTATGTGTGGGAGTTCGTGCATTCAATCCCTCTCTCGGGGTTGGGTGGCGAGAGATTCTGAGTTGGTACCCGGTGGAGTGGACTATGGAGATGGTAGTGGACCTAGGTGGAGCTCAGCCCATGTATGCTAGTGGACTACAACCGGGATGGTACAGTTGACCTGGCAGTTGAGCATGCACATTCGCTAGGGGAGTCTCGATCAACACCAGTGGCTGAGCAGTTTATGGACAGACTCTTTTGGTTTTCTTGGTATGGCATTTGTACATGGGATTGATGGGTGATCAACATACTAGGGTAGGAGTTTGTCAGAGGAGGTGGCATTGGTAGGCCACCAGACGGTGCCTTGCATGGAGCTGGGGGCTCTTCACTTTTGTGCGGGGCACAAAGGACGCAAAGGAACGGAGCAATGGTGGCATCACTGTTGACACATAGAGAGAGTCACTTCTCGGATCCCACAAGGGGGATTTGGAGGGAAGATCCATTCATTGACGGGGATAATGATGCGATGGTGGAGGTGATGATACTGATCGGGTGTGACCTGACACGTAGAGACATAGCTCTAGGTCATCATATCCAAGGATGTGTGGGAGAATTTAGTGTTGAGCAGTGGTCTACAGGTGGGCGTGGTGATGCATGGTGGTGTGTTGTAGTGTGTTGGATTGCATTGTGGAGTGGGAGTGCCTCACATCGCAGTGAGTACATGCGGGGAGTGACAGGTGCAGTGACATAGGTAGGAAGCATGATGGCATGATGGCATAGCTGCAGTCGAGGGTATCCAACAGTGTACAGGGGTAGGCCGCGGTGTACAATGGCATGTCCAGGAGTATTGGGATGACTGGTGGTATGCAGAGGCGTATGGTGCTGTACAACGAGGTCTTGGAGTGTTGCCTTCAGGGACACCCATGGACGGAGATACTGGGCATACCTTTGGGTGTAGTTCACCCAGGATCGATGGGGACACAAATGAGTGATACTTGATGGTATCCACGGGGACTCACACTCCTGATCCTCTTCTACGTCACTTACAGGAACGAGCGATTTGGTTGTTGTCCTTTGACACTCTAGGCATGAGCAACAGTGGACGGGGAGCTCACCCAAGATATTTGGATGACACTTGGTGCGATAGAGGGGAGACTTCTCAGCGGGGGCATCGAGTCGGTGCGTGAGTTGACAGCCACAGGTCGAGGAATGAGGTGATCACTGATAGGGATGGCATATTATTCATCATTGATCCTATGCCTGGGGCGCTGGTCACAGGGGAGACATGTTTCACTCTTTCCACAGGGCATGTTTAGACCATGCATGAGCAAAGGATACCATGTACAACTGAGATAGTTGTCTAATATGTATCTGGGTTCCCGACATCGTATCGACACATTCTCTAGGGGGTGGATAGCCGAACCAGTGGCGATGGTTGGCAAGAGCAGGATGGATCCACATACACTGATTTGATTGCACTTAGCAGGTACCCATCTATTGGTTGCATTCAGGGGGTAGCTATTTGGCACACGTGGTTTCCAGTAGTCATTAGTACTACACAGTGGTAGGCACTAGACAGTTTAGCATGCCTCAGATTAGTTCATGATGTATGGAGCCTATATATGGGTGGCATGCATGGACTAGAGATGAGGGCCAAAGGGATTCCGTCGGTTGTCAAGGCTATGCCATAGCAGGTCTGCCTATGGGATGCAGGGATTCGATAGATCACTCATGATGAGCGGAGTTGTGGCAGAGAGTGATATAGTTCGCTCTTGGGATGACACAAGGGGGTTCACAGAGGGTTTCATCATATGGGGAGGCAGACATTCCCTATTGCTGCACAGGTTCATAGTTAGATTTGGATGGGTAGACCTTTGTGCCATGGAGATGCCCAGACAGGATGTGTCTCACCTCTTTTAATATTCCACCATCGAGTTCCAAGAGAGGAGGATACTGTTTGCGCACAATGGGGAGTGTGACATAGTCAGAGTAGCGCAGCGTCAGCATGGTGGCACCACTCTGGGACTAGCAAGGAACTGGGGCATCACAGCTCTTCACAGCTCAATAACCTTTAGGGATGCACCGACTACTACAGGGGGAGATCATACAGATCTTCCATTGGGCTTTAGCGAGTCATTGATGGAGCAAGGGACTTCTGGTACTTGCACCGAGCAGGATAGTGAGTGGAGCGAGGGGAGCTTCATGTTGGACATGATGGCCTGGGAACCTGGTATTGAAGGATTCTTTCATATCAGGACAATGCTAAGGTCAGGGACAATTTAGTGGCACATCTGGGACCCTGGCACATGTTGTAGTGACAGTGGGGAGCAAATGTTAGAGAGGATGCTCCTCTAGGCATTGCTTGAGGACAAGCGATTTTTGGAGTGTTGGAAGAACTTGTCGGATGAGGATGCCACCTGGGAGGGTGAGCACATATTGGAGCACCCATCTTTGAGGTTGCTTGAGGGCAAGCAACATTTGGGAGGGGAGGATTGCCATGTCCCTTCTCAAACACATTTATAACAGGGTGCTGCTACACAATTTTGCACAATTTTGGCTAAGAGAACCCAACATTTTTGACTTAGGGACTTAGGAGGCAATTCGACTTAATTTGGTTGCTAGTGGAATGTGGGGGCCACCCACATGGGAATTTGAATTGGCCCATTCCAATAGCTTGGAGGGAAGGTTGAATAGGTGGATGGAGGGGCCCACATGAGGCAAGCGAGGCCCAATGAGTTATAAGGAGGGAGCAACTCTCATTTTGGGATTCATTCATATACATCTTGCAAACAAAATCACTTGACTGTTCACTCTGCTGTTTACTTGAGTCAACCGACTGTTTAGCCACAAATCTCTCAAGCGGGAGATTCAACCTCTACTTTGGGGGACCATCTGTGCCCGCCCTAGAAAGGCAATTCTACAAGGATTTCAGGAGTTTTGGGGTAGTGACATAGCACCACCAACCAACACAGAGCAAGGAGTGCGTATTTCTGGGCAACCAGGAAACACATAGAGGAAGATTGAGGCAAACAGAGATCTGATTGCTTGTCTGGGAGTTGGGGAGCTGAGGTAGTAGCATTAGACCAATGTTCTTGTTGGGTTTTACAGCCAACTGAGCCAACATTTTAGCAATTCGAATCGCTGGGCTGGGGTACAGTGCAAAGGCCACACAACAGATTTTCGTGGTACTTGGGAGCAACTGAGTTGGGCCAAGAGATCATCTCGGGAGTCAGGGATTGGATAGCACAGGTGAACTCAACATTTTGGCAAAGTTTTTAGGTGGATTTATAGGTAGTTTCTGACAAGTCGAAATTGGCAGCTAGAGCTGAGGTGAGGCTCCAAGGGAGTTGAAAATCAGAATCTAAACTAGCCAGAATCCTTTCTGGGTTTTTGACAAGGATCCCAAATATAAAGTTTCATAATTTTCTGAGCACCAGAGGTCGGGTTTTAAGCCATATATTTGCAACAGACAGTGTAGAGTTGTTGGGGATTGAACAATGTCTTTGGGGGTTGATTTTGGGAATTCCAAATCGGGCCAAACTATTTATGGGTTTTTGTGGGTTTTGGCCAAGCATTTCGGGGTTAAAAGCATATAAATTTCTAGGCAGTTTCAGTGCACCTTCCATCCATTCGAACTTCAGCAGAGCAGTAGTTTCTTAGCAATGCAGTGCAGATTAGTGTAGCAGCCGGGCAACCTTTAGCTCAGCCATTTTTCTACCTGGGTTTGGTCCTGCTTGTCCTTTCAGACAAGCCCAGGTGCACCATTCCATCATCTATTGTAATTGACTTGCAAAAATATAATAAAATGGCTCAGAAGTTCTCCATTTGTAGCATTTATATGGGTGTTTGCTGAATATTTCGTTTTTGTAATTTGCTGCATGTATTATTTGCTTCTTATCACTTATACTCCTATTAAGGATCATTACAGACTTAGTATACCTCTGGTTGTAGCCTTACAGGCAGTGTACGTTGAAGCAGAAGGGGGCCGAGAAGCTACAACCACGCTTCGATGGGCCATACCAGGTGATTAGATGAGTTGGAGAGGTGGCCTATGAGCTTGAGCTGCCTCAGGGGAGCAGGATCCACAATGTTTTTCATGTCTCATGCCTTAAAAGGGTGTTGGGACAACAGGTGACAACAATAGCTGATCTACCCCTACTGGATGATGAGAGCCACTTGGTTTTGGAACCTGAGGCCATTTTGGAGAGCAGGGAAAGGAAACTGAGGAGGAGGACCATCAGGGAGTTTTTGGTGCATTGGAAGAACTTGCCGGATGAGGATGCCACTTGGGAGGGGGAGCACATATTAGAGCACCCAGCTTTGAGATTGCTTGAGGGCAAGCAACATTTGGGAGGGGAGGATTGTCATGTCCCTTCTCAAACACATTTGTAACAGGGTGTTGCTACACAAATTTTGACAATTTTGGCTAAGGATGAGGACCCACCAATTTCGACTTAGGGACTTAGGAGGCAATTCGACTTAATTTGATGGCTAGTGGGATGTGGGGGCCACCCACATGGGAATTCGAAATGGCCCATTCGAATAGCTTGGAGGGAAATTCGAATGGGTGGATGGAGGGGCCCACATGAGGCAATGGAGGCCCAAGGAGTTATAAGGAGGGAGCAACTCTCATTTTGGGATTCATTCATACATCTTGCAAACAAAAGCACTTGACTGTTCGCTCTGCTGTTTAGCTGAGTCCACCGGTTGTTAGCCACGAGTCTTCCAAGCGGGAGATTCAACCTCTACTTCAAGGGACCATCCATGCCCGCCCTAGAGAGGCGGTTCCACAAGGATTTCAGGAGTTCCGGGGCTGTGACATAGCATTGCCATATAGCGCAGAGCAGGTAGTGCATATTTTTGGGCAGCCAGAGAATACACAGAAGGAGATAGAGGCCAAAAAAGATCAGATGTTTGCCGGAGAGTTAGAGAGCTGAGGTAGCAACAATAGACCAACATTCTTGCCGAGTTTTACAACCAGCAGAGCCAACATTCCAGCAGTTCGAATTGCTGGGCTAGGGGACAGCGCAGAGGCCACTCAACAATTTTTCGTGGAGCTTAGGAGAAGATGTCTTAGGCCAAGAGCTCATCCGGGAAGTCAGGGATTGGATAACAAGGTTTTGCCCAGCACTTTGTGGGCATTTTCGGGAGGAGGAAGTTTCCAGCAAGTTGAGTTTTGCAGTTGCAGTTGAAGTTGGGTTCCAAGGGGGTCGAATTTTAGAAGTCTAAACCAACCAAAATCCTTCGTGGGTTTTTCTGGGTTTAGGCCAAGGAGTCTGGGGTTAAATTCACATAATTTTTTGGGTAGTAAAAGTGCACCTTCCAACCAGTCGAAGTTCAGCAGAAAGACTGTTTTTTGGGGCAGCACAGTGCAGATTGGTGTAACAGCTAAACAACCTTTAGTTCAGCCATTTTCTCACCTAGGTTTGGTCATGGTTGTCCATTGAGACAAGCCTAGGTGCACTATCTTGTCATCTATTGTATTTGGCCTTCAGAAAATTAATAAAATGGCTCAACAGTTCCATATTTGCAGCTTTTCTATGAATGTTTAATGAGTATTTCGTTTTTATAAATTGTTGCACAGATTTTTTCTTTGTACCACTTGTATTTCCTATTTAGGATCATTACACTTTGTTATAAATAAGAGGGTTTTCCATTCATTCTCCACCATGATTATTATCATTGTCACCACTATCGTCTTCCCACATTTGAGGTCCCACTTGAGTTCCATCTTGCTTTTGAGTTTTTCTGCATATTGAGAGAGAGAAACATATAGCTGAAGCACAAGGACATCAAAGGACCCATCCCACGGAAGGGTATTTTGCAGACCCATGTTGTAAATCCTCTTCACCAGGTGTTTTCTAATAAAATATTATTCATTCAAAGCTTCTATTAGGTTATTACATTGGTTATTTCTTATTGTTCTATGTTTTGGGCTGCATATGATCTTTTTATTGTAGGGTTTTCTTATTTTGTCATTGCAAATTTGAAGCGTAAACAACCATATCTTGTTGTTAGGGTCACTTTTTTTTTTTTTGGGTCAAATAAGAGTGGAGCCTTCAATTAATTGAAAACATGATTACATATGGTACACATCCTTACAAGTGTAAAGACCAGTAAAAGACAGACCCGTTGATGAAAACAAACAATAGGGTCAACAATACCCTAAACATCACACAACAAAACAAATTTACCCTCTTTTACCGAAAGACTAACTACGAATAAATCCCCATCGTCGGTCTGGTTCTTGATCCGGTGGTTGACACAACATGGCTTCGGAAACTTGCGCACCCCTTAACCTCTTTCTGGACCTGATATAGTCAATGAACCTTTGGTCTATAAAAGTTCGGGGCCGCTCTTAGCCTTAACCTCCCTCCACTTTGAAACCTGATATCCAATCAAAAAGCATCGCTCCAGAAACTTGTGCACCACTTAACCGCATTCTGGACCCGATATAGACAATGAACCTTTGGCCTATAAAAGTTTGGGTCTGAACTTAGCCTTAACCTCCCTCCAGTTTGAAACCCGATATCCAATCAAAAAGCAACGCGCCGGAACCTAGCGCACCACTTAACCGCTTTCCGGACCTGAAAGAGAAAATGAACCTATGGTCTATAATTTTCGGGTCTGCTCTAAGACTTAACCTCCCTCCACTTTAAAACCCGATATCCATTCGATGATCGGGGGCGCTTAAAACCTACGGTCTGCGGCTATTCAACTAGCACGCGGGTTACCGGTTGCAAAACCCCCGTAAAGGCAAGTGACGTCAGCACAAAGAAAAAGGATCGACTGTCAGGATTAAAAGCGGCACATCAATCAGGTTCCCTCTCCTACTCCCACTACTCCCGCTTATATTTTCCACCAATTATGTCTGTTGATCTTCCATGATCTAACGACTCCTGTGGATAATTTCCCCACCTCTTCGTCCTTCTCTTCACTTCATGTCTATGTTGTTCCTTCATCTTATCTCTTCATCCTACTCTTCATTTTGGGTTTATGCCATTACTTCATCTCCCACTGGTCTTCCTCCTGCTCATTCTTCATTGGTCTGGGAGATTCACCATGTCTTTGTCTGCCTGTTGTTGACAATCATCACGCAGTTTACCAGAGGGTATAGACTCCCAGTCATACCGAATATAGCTTTCCTTACATAGCATCCCTTCATTCGCCAGACGATCAGCTAACATATTGGATTTTCTTCCCACATGAACAAAGCTGACTGTTCTCAGGGTTTGCAAGTGGGAATTAATACACTGAAAGACCCGTGAGAGCCTCCAATGTTCCGACACTTTTCCACGTGTCGTTCCATTATACATTTTCTTGGCCGCATTAACGACCAGTTCAGAGTCAGCTTCAATGATGGCGTTGTGTAAATTTGCCTCCATTAGGATTTCCAAGCACTGCTCTAGGGCCATAAGCTTCACCATGTTATTTGTGGCAGTCCCCATATGACTACGGAAAATATTCTTTATGCGCCTCTGCTCATCTCTTATGACACCGCCATAGCCAGCCATCCCTGGGTTGCCCTTAGAGGCCCCGTCTATATTGATTTTCAAAAAACCAGGAGGAGGAGGTTGCCAAATATCTTTACCAGCAGTTGTTTTGCTCACACCCTTGCCCGTGCCTTGGGGGACCAGTGAATGGAGACCCAACTGAATCATTATGTGAGCATCCTGGGGCGAAGGGAGGTCCTCAGGAATTTTCCACATAAGGGCTCCTACTGTATCTTTAAGCTGTCGTAAAATTTGGACAATGATACTCTAGGTTGAGCTTATTTTGTTCTTGAGGATCCTGCCGTTGTGTTCTTTCCATACATCCCAGATAATAAAGCTTGGAACTAGAGTCTGAGCCTTGTTAATGATTTCATTACCTGAGAAGTTTTTCCTCCAATTCTTCAAAGTGTTCGTGATGCTAAGTCTGTCCCTGTCTGTTTGCCTGAAGATTGAGGCCACCCAATCCCACATGGTAGAGGTGAAGGAGCAGAGGTTTAGTAAATGCTCCATCGTATCCTCCTGTAAGCCACATAGATGGCATTTAGATGGGCCAACAAATCCCCTTTTCAGAAGATTCTCCCATGTGAGAATTTTCTTTTGGTGAACCAACCACATAAACAATTTGATTTTCATCCATTGCGGGTTCTTCCAAAGGTCATTCCAAACCTGATCAGGGTTTGGATAATCAAAACCTAGGGCCATGCGTTTAGCTTCTTTGAGGTTAAAAGTGCCTTCGGTGTTTCGACCCCATCTCAGTTGGTCAAACGAGGAAGACACCAAAATCTTCCTCTGCTTCAAGTCATGAGCAAGGGAATCTGCGTGGGCCCTCAAAGGACTCTCTTCATTGTAACCAAGATTCTTCCACATTCTCCATTTACCATTGTCCTTTACCTGATCCCAGAAGTCACTTACCATAAATAAACCTTTGTTATCAGTGTCATTTTTGAGAGCAGCTAATTCTTCTCTAAACAAATTTGGTTCCTGCTGCTAGTTATCCTCCCAAAACCGTGCAAGGTTCCCATCTCGGATCTCCCAGAAACTATGCTATTGGACAATGGCTCTATTTTCCCAAGCAAGGTTCCAGATGTGGGAGCCCTTGATAAGTCATGACATTCTTATGTGATCCCTCTCCTGCCAGTTATTTGCATATTTCTGCTTCCAAAGTTTAGCCCAAGGGGTAGCCGATTCCTTGAGCCATCTCCACCAGAGTTTGGCTCCCGATACTCTGCTAAGGATTTCAAGGTCATGAAGCCCCAAACCACCATGGGCCTTAGGTTTGTAGAGCTTGTCCCAAGCTACCAAAGCCCACTTCTTTTTCTCTTCCCCTTTGCCCCAAAGAAAATCTTTTTGAATATTCCCGATCTGTTGCATAACTCCTTTAGGAGTAGGAAGAGCTGACAACATGAAAATGGGTATGGCCTGCAGGATAGCCTTTGTAAGCACAAGACACCCTGCCAAATTCAAAGATCTGCAAGTCCATTTCCTGATCTTGTCTTGAAGTTTGTTAATTACCGGCTCCCACACTCCCTTGCTCAGAGGTTTGTCTGTAAGAGGCATTCCAAGGTACTTAGAAGGTAACTGATCCCTTTGAAACCCTAGAATTTTGGTGAGGTTTCTCTGAATAGCAATGTCAGTGTTTAAAAAGAAAACTTTTGATTTGTCAAGGTTTACCTATGTTCCAGCAGCCATAGCAAAGTTGTTCAAGATTTGTTTAAAAGCTTTGGCTTCCTTGACCATGGGAATGCCTTGCAGCATAGTATCATCCTCAAATTGTTGGTGAGTTGAAGCAGCTCCATCTATGGTAAGTTTTAGTCCCTGGATTCTTCCTTCAGCACTTGCACTTTTTATCGCTCTGCCTAGCCCTTCCATCATGAGCACAAAGAGGAAGAGGGAGAGCGGATCTCCTTGTTTGAGACCCCTAGAAGGCATAAAGGTTCTTGAGGGCGAGCCATTAAGCAGGATTGAAAAACTAGCCATGGATACCAGGGCCATAACCCATCTAATCCAGTTGTGGTTGAAACCATAAGCTCTTCGCACTGCCCTGATGTAAGACTAGCTTAGCTTGTCATAAGCTTTCGCTAGGTCAAGCTGTATGATCATGCCAACTTGCTTATTGCTCTTAAGAGAGTGTACCACCTCATGAGCTTGTATGATGTTATTGAGAATCTATCTTCCTTCCACATAATCAGTTTGCTCCTCTAAGATAAGCGCTGGAAGAAGGGGCTTGAGTCTGTTGGTGATCACTTTGGAAATAATCTTGTACACCACATCACATAAATCTATGGGTCTGAATCTGTCTGATGTCATAGCTTTTTCCTGCTTTGGAATCAAAGCTATGAAAGAGGCATTGAGAGCCTTCAAAACCGTTTTGGATCTTCTGGAGTCTTCCACTACATCAAGGATGTCTTGTTTGACTGTTTTCCAGCATGCTTTGAAGAAGTCCACATTGAATCCATCTGGGCTAGGAGCTTTCCCATTTTGCATCTCTTTGATAACTTCATTGACCTCATCTTCAAACACTGGCCTGTTAAGATTGTGATTGTCTTCCCTTGTTACAAGCTTGGGAATATACTTTGTGAAATTGTTAATGAACCGTGACTTGTCTAAGAGAGGCTCCTTTGCAATGCTAAGGAAGTGTTGTACTAGGACAGATTCCATTTCTTTGTGGGAGACAAGCTTTTTCCCTTGAAAATCTCTGACTTTTGAAATTCTGTTGTGTGCCCTGTGATCCAAAGTTGATTTATGAAAAAACTTTGTGTTTTTTCCCCTTTCTAATCCACTGCACTCTCGATTTCTGCCTCCAAAATATCTCCTCTTAGATGCACCTATCTTCCCATTCCTTCTGAAGAGACTCAGCTTGAGTTTTCCTTTCCTCGGTAAAACCATTTGTGATTATGATTTGATTAATGCCCTAGAATTTTTGTTTAACTTCTCTTTTGTCTTTAAAAATGTTACAAAACTCTTTCTTGTTCCAATCTTTGAGTCTGGATTTGATGTGTTTAAGTCTTTGTTGCATCATAAACATTTTTGTGCCTTGAATGTGCAAATCTTCCATCCACCATTTGTCAATATTGCTGGTGAAGTCAGTGTGAGAGAGCCAGACATTCTCAAACCTAAAAGGTTTGTTCCTCGGTGTACCCATAAAAGCGGCTTCAAGTTGGACAGGCCAGTGGTCCGAGCCTCCAAAGGGAAGGATTAGAGCTGACATGTCAAGGCCTGTGAGAAGGAGGTCCTTTGAGATTATGAATCTGTTTAGTTTAGAGGCAACTTGAGAAGTCCCTCCTCTCTTGTTGTTCTAGGTGAAAGTGCCATTTATTGTTTCAGCATCCACTAGTCTCATTTTATTTATGAAGTTCTGGAAGGCAATGGAGTCTCTGCCTAGTGTTTTGGTGCCACCTTTTTTCTCTGTAAGAGATTTAATCATATTGAAATCCCCTGCCAGAATCCAGGGCATATCAGGATATCTCTTTCTCAACTCCTCAAGGGAGGTGAGAAGCTTGAGTTTGTCTTCTAGTTTTTGAGGACCATAGACATTTGTAATCATTTAAGTCTCCCTGTCACCCAAAGGTTGAATCACTAGCGATAGATAGTTCCCGGACGCTTCCGCATCCAGGATTCCAAGTTTTTGGGGATTCCAAAGCGTAAGAATCCCTCCTGCTGAGTTATCTGCCTTAACCTCTAGATACTCATACTTGCTTAACCATTTGCTATGTATTTCTCTGATCTTGTCCATCGAACACTTAGTTTCATGAATAAAAACCATATCTGGTTTTTCTTCTTTTATTCTACTGCTGAGATTTCTTTGTTTCCTTTTACTTCCTAGGCCCCTAATGTTCCAGGTTGTAAGCTTCATTAAGAAAGGTTTGTAAAGGAGTAGCTGGTGAGATCTCTCATCTTATCTGAGTTAATCATGAGTTTTCCACATTCGGTCAACAACTCATTCTGTCTTTTTCTTCCTCTTTTCCTACCCGAATTCTTGGAAGAGTGCCCCAGTGTTTTCTCCACTGTTTTCATCCCTCTATTCTCCTGGCTATCATGGTTTCTTTTGACTCTAGAGCCCTTCGATTGAGATCTCCATAGGAAGAGCTGTTGAACCCTGTCAAACTCCTCCTTTGGCAGGGAGTCAACCCCTTTGGCAATAACCTGCTCCAGAAACTTTTCTAGATCTAAGTTCTCCCTCTCAAGAATCTCCTGCAGTTCATAGTCCTCCGTTCCCACCTCACCTGAGGTCATCTCATGGTCCCTACTGAGCTCTACAATGTTCGGTAGATCATCCTTTTGCTAGTTGTTCTTTGACATATCCTCCATGCTAGCATCCCTATCCTTCTCATTGGTATTAGTCTCTGATTCCTAGTTTGCCCCGTTGTTTCCAACTTCTTCTAAGATTTTGAAACTATTGTGGCTCAGTTGCCCGTCCTCGTTGATTTTCTTTTGGTACCGCTTTCCTTCTTTCCTTTTGCCCCCCACTTTAGTGAAACCCTCGGGATCTTTGCTTGTGGTGGTTTTTGTGTTGTTCTCTAGTTTGTTTGATGGGCAGTCTCTGTATAGGTTCCCATGTTCATGGCACTTACGACATTTGAATGGGACATGTTCATAGTCCACCGCTTGCACCCATTCTTCATCATAAACTTCTAAAATGATCTCGTCTGGAAGTGCCCCAGATAAGTCCATTTCCACACAGATCCGGGCGAATGAAGTGTATTTACCTCTTAGAGTCGCATCTAATATTTTTATAAAATGCCCTAGTTTATTGCCGATAGCCTTTAGAGACTCCGACAACCAATAATCTAAAGGAAGGGAGTATAGTCTTATCCATACAGGTATCGAAGTGAACGTTTCTCGTTCTGGGACAAAATTCATCACACATGGTCGCATGTAAAGGCCTGCAACAGCGTAAAAATAGGGTCCTCCCTCGAACACTCTGTCCTTATCTTCTAAGCTCGTGAACACCACCGTAAAGAAGTCCTTGGATCCAAGGTGAAGGTTTATTTCCCCCTTTGGTTTCCAGTGGGTTACATTTGAGATGTTATTCTCATCTTGTATGGTAATATTTTGATCACTTGCTTTCATTTCTCTACTCATCTCATTATGCAATTATTTCCATTATGCTCTCCAAGTTATGTTGATGTATAACTATCTTACATTAGCATGAGGTTGATTTACTTGCTCCATATAGAGAAATCCTTTAGTTGATGTCCAATATATCTTTAAATTTTTTTCATCATTGCATGTAATTTAACCCATATCGATCTAATTTGTCTATGTGAAGTTGTGTAGAAATTTTTTATTGAATCAAGCTTCAAGCGTGAGGGGAAGTCTTGGAGGAGCCAACCCACTCTTGAAATACCTGAAGGAGAACCGCATTTGTAAATCCCCAAAGCCTCATATTTCGAGCTGTCTTGCAAGGATTTTTTGGGGCTTTGGGTTCATATTTCAAGCATAATCTATTTAATACTTATTACTCAAAGCATTGTGCTTCAGTGAAATTATTTTGCTATTTTAGAGCTAAATTATGGCAAAGCAAAGATGAGAGTTTACTCATACTCTTTAGCTTAGCCTTTGTAGACTATATTTATATATATATTTGCAAATTTTTGACTAATTTCGTAGCTAACACTTGGTTTATCTTGTAGCCCTCTCTAACTTGTTCTTGTCGTAGCTTATGAGAATCATTGTGTAAAACTTTTAACAAGTTGTTTTGCAGGACCTTGGGCTTTCACTTCAAGACTATTTTTTTTAAGGGAGGTCGTGGGCATTTGAGGCTTTCCTTTGGCAAGGCCGAGTCCCTTTTGAGGGCTACACTTTTCTCTTTAGGCCATGGGCTTTAGGGAGGCTTAGCATCTCTTGCCTTGTGCAAATTTCTCTTCTATTCAAATATGACTCTTATATGTAAAGAAGGTCTTCAATTTTCAGATTTCAAAGGCCTTTTTTTGGCTTCATTTGTATCAAATATTCATCAAGGAAAGTCTATGGTCTAAAACTTTCATTGTAAAGATTTTCCTTGAGCTCATTTGAGGGCTTTTGGGGCTCTTTTCTCTTGTAACTAAACTAATAAAAACACTGATTTCTTTTTGTGGGAGATTGAGAATTTCTTCCATGGTGTCCCTTCTCTCTATTTAGAGGGAGACACTGTCTGTGGATTGACTAATTTTTTAGTTAGTTGCTCTAATCTTCTTCTTTAATCCCACTTTCTAATTTCATTTCATGCATGATTAATATAACACTCATAGCCTTCTTTGCTTTAGCACATGCTTAAGATTAATTTATAGTTTTCCATTTCCATTTTATTCGATACCGTGCATTCCATTTACAACATATGCAAGTTTTATTTGAGCAAACAAGTATTTCATTTTGGAAAATTTAAACTACCTTACTTTTCTTTACTAATTCCTTTGGAAATATTGCTTCAATACTTTTAGCACTCCATGTCCATGTGGCAATGTGGTTATTAATGATAATTTCTTGAAGTATTTTCTTGTGCTATTTCACTTGGAAAAATTTACTTTATTGTAAGCAACATATTTTGGAACTTGTGGTTTTACATCAAGCTAATTGTTTCACATCTCATTTCCATTGAAAGCTATTGGCAACATTACTTGAAGATTTTCTCCCATTACACTTTCTTTGGAAACACAAATGTTCACTCATGCATCTCATTTAGACGTTTTTAGCTTTTTAGCATTAACTTGCATATTTATTGAACTTACCTCCAAGCATAAGCTTGGTTGAAAGAATTTTAGGACCCTTTCTCTCGTCTAACTTGAGGAACATAGACCCTCTTTTGTGGTTAACACGGTGACCTTGCAGTCATCAGAGCCACAATCTTTGCAGCGTCAGAGGCATCGAGTGGTTGGATATTCCAGGGGAGGTATCGTTAATTCAACCTCAACTTTCTTTTCCTGGGTATCCCTCCACAACTCACACTAGAGACTTGTTTGAAAATAGTTGAGAGAAATTTTACATCTAGATAGAAATTTAAGTTAAAATTTACCAAGATAATTGCACTCCACATTAGACAGATTGCATATCATCCTAATTTAGTCATCTTGGAGAACTTTTAAACCTACTTGCAATTTTATTGGTTTCATGTACTTGTCATAATGGATGGCCCCATTATCCCTTGAAGTTATTATTTCTTGTTATTGAGTACTTCCTTTAGCAAGTCTAATCACTATTTACATTTTGCAAGTAATACTTTTGGATCTATTGAATTTCATTTGCAAGCATTGTCTACAAGTAGCATTTTGCAAGTAGTGTGAATTTTTCATTTGCAAACTTTACTTTATTTGTTAAGTTGCTGTTTCATGTACTTTATGTTTAACTCATGATTATGGGATGATATTGTCTTTTACTTGAGCATTTATTTATAAGTACAATATTTCCATCTTGCAAGTGATATTTCATTTATTACTCTAACATTGCTCCTTTTTGCAGGATTGCTTATCATCATATTCTGAAATTACTATCTGAGCAATTACTTGTTATTTACTTTGATAAATTATTTGTTTAAACACTGGTCTATGCTTGTATATTTTGAATGAATCATTGAATGTTGCTCATACATACTTCATTACTTGTTCATATTGTGGAATTGAATTGATTTTGATGAGTTATCTTTTCATTTAAGTCGCATGGAAACTCATATTTCCTTTAATCAACCTTCTTTAGGGATCACCCCCTTAGTTTAACTAGGAGAGAGCTTTAACGGAGAGAGTTGGGATTAGGTGACAACCCCATCTATTAATTTGCCGCCAAGATCACATCTTGTGGGGTTGAGGATTTTCCCACACTAACCCAGGTGTGCAAGTGAGGCGACAACACCGAGGAAGATTAAAGTTGAAGGACTCATTTCCAAGACAAAAAAATTCCACAAAAATTTCCTTGGACTAGAAAAAATAATTTCTAAAAAAAAATCGATTTCTCTGGTCTAGGTGGTTAAATTGGACGAGGGAATTTCAAGGAAAGAAATTGGAAAATATTTTTGAGGCCTTCTATCAAAGGAAAAAATTGATTTTTTAAGAAAAACCAAACTTTTGGACCATGATGGTTAATTGAAGAGGGATTTTTCAAGGAAAAATTTTGAAAAAATATTTTTTGGACAGGGATCAAAGCCTTCTTCAACCAATTCGAATTTCTTTTTCCAAATCGAGGGACAAGATTAAATTATGACATGGATCAAGCATCAACTAGTTGTTTTTCTCTGGGATCAAGTCAAATTTGTGCACTTCCTTGGACCTAGCAGTTTTCCACTTGGAGGGGGATCTATATCTTTCATTTTCTATAAATCGAGCCTAAGGCTCCTCATTGTAAACATCTTTGGATGGTGTAATTGGCTTTGGAAAATTTGTAATATTTTTTTTTTCTGATTAATAAAAGTAAAAGTATTTGGGGGCAAAGCTATAGTGTATTTCTTTAGTCTCATGGTAATTTTGTTCTAATTTGTGCTGAATGTTCTACTGATGTTTTATTTTGTTAGTTCTATCCGCCTTTTGGATTTATTAGTGCATAATTATTTTGCACTGTTATTTGGGTTGAGCAAACATTGATAATTAGGTGGATCTAGTGGATTTCAGCTAAATCCCTAGACTCCCTTTTCCCTGTGCCAATCAACTCCAGTGGATCTAACAAATCTTTCAAGTGTGTGTGTAGAAAATTTTATCTGATCAGATTTTAGGTATTTGGGGAAGTTTTTGCTGAACCAACCAACTACTTGAAACATGAAGGCTAAAAAGCCATAGTGGGTTTTCTCAAAGATTTATCATTTAAGATGCTTTGAAGGGAGTTTCTTGCCTTTTTCTCTACCAAGATCATCTATTTAAAAAATTAAATCTTTCACTTATTTTAAAGAACCTTCATTGATCTATCTACTGTTTCTAGAGCTATCTATGGGCGAAGGTGTCCTCATACCCATGGATTAGACTTGTAAATTATTTGTAAATATTTTTTCTAACCTTTATTTGTAAATATTTTCTCTAACCATTATTTCTAAATAAATCTTGTATTTTATTTTGTGAACATTTATGTAAATATTTAGTAACCCTTGCAAAATAATATTTGCATATATATTTTGGTGGTTTTTTCTAACGTGGGTTTCTTGCAGATTTGAAGAAAGGGATTGATTTGTGTTTGGATCTATTGTTTGCAGCCCTGATCCCATCAAGATCTTGGAGTGGATCGAGCTCTCAAGTCAAGGATAGTCTTCTAGCCTAGATGACTAGGGTTTGGAGATCAACAAATTATTATTTTTAGATTGTGTAGCCTTTTTCTTGAGGGCTGCAAGGTTTTGAGTGCTTCCTTAGCCTCAAGACCGATTTTTTCAATGGTTTTGCCTCTACAATTTGCTTGAAAATTTTTTGAGGGCTTCCCTTGGGGTTTTTTAGCCATCTTTTACTTCAAATCTCGTCATTTTCAGTAGTCGCGGGTTTTAAAGGGTTATTTCTGGCATCATAAGGGTTTGAGAATTATTTTGTGGCTCACAATAAATTGTTTTGAGGCTCTTTCCTATAGGTCGTAGGCTTTCTAGGCCACTTTTCCTTGTCATTTAATTATCTCTGTTGACTCTCTTTGTTTTGCAGGCGTCTCACTAATTTTTATGAGGGTTTCGTTGGGGTTTTGGCTTCAAAACTTGTTCTTCTAGGCTAGCCACTAGGCTTAGAGGTTTTCTCTTGGCATCCACTAGGGTGTGGCATCATTTTTGGTCACTTTGAATAATTTTTTGAAACCTTTGGTGGAGGCCGCAAGCCTCTCTAGGCCTTTCTCTAGGCCGTAAGCCCTCATGTCATCAAATAATTTTTTTTGCAATTGATTTATTTGCTAACCCTTGATCTATTGTAGCCTGCATATGTTTTTTTAAAACCATTTTTTGAAGATGTAATATCCCCAATTTTGTGAGCATGGGAATTTTGCCTAATTTTGGTGATATTAAGTAAAGGGGCAATTTTATTTTGGAGAAAGGTGGCAAGTATTATTTTATTGGAGATTGGCGACAAATTATTATTTTATTAAAATGGAGATAAAAGATTGTGGAAAATGGTCTCTGCCAATAAAATAATAATTAAAAAAGGAGTCTAAATCATGGAGAGAAATTATAAAAGGAGGATGGACTCATTTGCTAATCATCTTTTGACTATTACATTTCACCTTTCATCTCTTCTTAGGGTTGTTTAGCATAAGAAGAAAAGTGTTGTTTAGCACCAAGAATTCCAAGCGGAATTCCACCTCTACCTTCGGTAAACTGCGAGTGTCACCCTAGGGGAGTAAGAAGGAGTCCATCTCAGGGCTTCTCTAGGAGCTAGATTGCATACTTTTCCTAGTTGGAGCGTGCTTCTCTTAGGGCATAGAAGGAAATTCGAAGGGGTTGAGAGAAGCTAGCAGACAATGGAGTTTTGGCCAGAGAATTTTCAGAGAATTATCCATAGGGAGGACGATTTTTTCCTTGGGGATTTGCGGGGGTGAGAGTGGTACATTTTGGAGGATCGAATTTATCTATTACAGGGTTTTCGTAGGGGTTTATTGGCAACTTCTGTGCACTTGCAGAGATTCAGAATTTGGGGAGCATTCGAGCTAGGATCTGCTTGGTGATTGAGGGGAGAAATTTGCAGGAGTTAGGGAGGATTTCTTCTAGGGAGATTCGGGCCAAATTCAACAATATCTAAACTGTAGGGCGTTTTCTGGCAAAATTGAGCAATTTACACTTGTTGGAGGTCACTGAGGGTCGGTGGATTCAACCCAAACCCTTTCTAGGTTTTTGTGGGTTTATTGAGAGGAGGCTAGGATTAATTTTATAGAATTTTCTGAGCACTTCTAAGGGAAAAATTCCTAGTTCCATTCAACAGTTAGCAGCATAAATTGTTGGAGGAGGGCACAATTTACCCCAGGACCATTTCCACCACTTGGGTCCATGAGATATTTCTGGGTTTTGTTGGAGCTGGTGTGGAGAGCCTACATTTAATTTTGCAGAAATTTTGGAGTAGATTTGAGGGCCAAAACTCAGTTCACCTACAACAGCAGTGGCAATAATTTTCTAGGCTAGCGCTGAATCATGGTGGGGAGCTCATCTGACATTTGGGTAGCTTGATCACTACCTTGGTTTGGATTTGCTTGCTGTAGCAAGCCCACGTTCCTCTTTCATATTCATTTGTACTCTATTTGTTCGGAAATAAATAAAATGGCTCAGAGTTTTGGTGCATTTCCTCTTGTGTTGTGATTTCCTTCGTATGTGTTGAATTTCCTAGTTGTTGTTTTAGTACATGCTTCTGTTATTCACTTAATATTTCCGTTAGGAATATTATAGAAGAGGGTTTGATGACATGATTTTTTTGATTAGATTTGATCTCACAAGCCTTAAAATTTTAGCCATTTGAGTTATATTTCTAACCCTGGGTTGTTATAGAGATTGATTGATCTTTTGTGAAGGGTTTCAATCTTTGAAGCACGGGTTTACGAACCCGTGGGTGGGGTTCATGAACCCATCTTGGGTTCTCGTCCCCACGAACCAGGTGCTGAAACATGTACTTCCCAAACGACCCCAGTACTTCCCATAAGAATCCGGTACTTAGTATCTTCGTGTTGGGTTCCTTTGTGTAAATGGGTTCGCCAAACCCCCAAAATGGGTGCGTGAACCCTGAAAACAAGTGCGTGAGGGGTTCTTTATGGTATTTTTTCCTTTCCCTAGAAATCCTTTTCTTCTCACATTCCATGTAATGGCTTGTCATTGTGTTGAATAAGTTCATTGAAGTTCAAAATTCCAGTATCAAACAAATGATAGAGAAATGATTTGGGTATCAAATATACATATGATATATCAAATGGAAGATATTCTCCTCCTGCCCAAGAGTAGCTTACAAATAACTTAATAAGTTTAATGCATCCTTAGTTAACCAGTTCACTATAATGCCTTTTTAACAGTTGAAGTTGGGTTCTAAAGATTGCTAGGTTAATGCAACTAGATCGCTATACTTTACTTTATTTGTTTGGTTGGGGTCTGATCAATTGTTTGGTATCTTGGCATCATCTTTGTTGGCTGATCTGATTTGGTTGTGTAGCTTGAAGATGTTGCTTGTAGGGTGATCCATCACTATAAGCCTCATTCAATCTTGAGAGTCCTTCCCTTTGACAAGGGATCTCTCTCTTTCCTTCTCCTTCTCTCCCTTTATCTCATAGCTTTAGATTTAATTTACTAACTCATTTTCTTGCATTGGTAGTTTTGCTCTGATCTCATAGTTGCATTAGCTACTTGATCTATTGCTCTTGTTTTGGTTTTGCAAGTAGTGATTTTGAATAGTTCCTCTTTCTCTTATTTGTTTGCAATCTCATTTTCCATCATTTTTGTATGCTTTCACTATAAACTTCAATTGTTTCCCTTGTCTAAGATAAGTAAAGATATCTCTAAAAGAAACTCTAATTAAAAGGCGTTTGGGACATTGCTTTCATGATCTAATTGCATCCCTATTGTTGAAATGAGTAACATTTACTTTGCTTCTTTGATCACTATTGTAAGCTAATCAGCTTGTGCTCATACGTATATTTAACTCTTAAGTGAATTGGCTCGTATTTTACTGAATCATTATTGTCATTAAATCTCATTGAAGAAATTTTGCATTTTAGATTTATTTGTGCATCGTAAAATTTACCTCCAAGCATAAGATTGGTTGAATAGAAAGTTAAGGCACACCTTCTCTACTATTCAAGTTGAGAAGCTTGACCCTTATTCAATGGTTAAAACATGTTACGTTGCAGTTCTCTTGTGGGCAATCCCTTGTAGGAATGGAGGCACTTGGGTCGTTAGAACTCTTGGGTGTTAATTTGGCAGCTCAGTGACAAAATTCCAACCATTTGACTAAATTCATCTCTCTGAGAGGACTTGTTGTTGCCCAGATTATATAGGCACCACGACAACAAATTGTTAGTTTTTGTAGCATCAGATGTATTCTAGCCACAAAATTTTGTGGAGAGGCTAGAATACGTGAGATCTCCAAAACCCAAAAATCGTTTCTGGAAATTTTGCCTAGAAATGACTTAATTAAATTATTAGTCAGTTTTTAAATATTTCCTACGTCTATACTTAGGGAATATGACTAATTAATCATAATTAATTAAGTCAAGGTGTGAATGTTCTAGAAACTCACATGGATCACCTTCAAGTTAATCCTATGTAATATTCCTAACCCGGTATATTCCTCAAACCCTAGCAAAACTCCAACCAAATACATGCAAATGATATAATAACCCAAAAATGACAAAATAACTGTGGTACAACATATAATAATGTAAACAGGAAATATAAGCAGATACTCAAGAAATGCAGCGTAAAATGCTAAGCCATTTTATTATACTGAGCAATAAGATAAGTACAGGAGGTGATCAGAAAGGTGGCACCTCGACTTGCACAAGGCAAGTGAAGAAATACTCTCAGAATAACAAAGAATGGCCTCTCTGTGTGGATGTTGTTGCTGTGTTGCTGCTGCAGCTAGAAAACAAATGATGATTTGGGCTGCTCCTCTCCTCGGAAAATGTTGAAGCTCTAGAATTGGGCTCTACTCAAGAAACCCAGAAAAAACCAGAAAGCTCTCCTGGAATAGCCGACCCCTGAAAATCACCCCCTTGGGGTTCTGCGCAGTTCCTCAAAGCTCTGCACTGCCACTGAAGGAAACCCCTCTAAATTCTGTCTGAAACTCTGCCAAAAATCCTCCAATAGACAAGGGTTGGTCCCCTGCTCAATCACTCAGCATAAATCCTCCTGCAAAACCCTAATCCAACACTACTGCCAGAAAGAACTGCGCCCCTCTCTTAGTGTTGTGCAGTCCTCCAAAACGCAGATGAAAATGCTGCTGAAATGTTGACAAAACTATTGCTGAAATGCCAATGGAAATACCTTGCCCAAGTAGGCACTCGAAGTCCCCTGGGGTTAAGGGTGAGATCTACGAACGAAGACGCTCAATGCACTAAACAGTGCTGCAGACTAGTTAAACAACCAGCGTGATTAGAAGTCGAAATGACTAGCTCAAAATGCACATAACTGAATGATCAAAATGAAGGGGCTCCTCTTTCTTTTATAGCCTTTGCCTCTCTCAATCCCAAGGCTCACCTCTTCCTGCGTGGCTCCTTTCTTGCCACATGTTCCTTCCCTCCTGCGCAATCTCTCCATGTGTCTGCGTGGGCTCCATTTCTGCATCCCCCTTTGGCCTCCTTGGCTCCCCTTTAAGTCACAACGTTGTGCTACTAGGAAGTGACCTTTTTATTCTAAAAGTGAGTTTATGCCCCCCGTCCTCACTTTTTATTTACAAATAACTATAGAAGGCAAAAATTGGACAAAATCGAATATTCCAATTAGCCATGGCTAATTAGGAATATCACATCCTAGCCATCGTTTAAGATCTAATCTTGGTCGTTGAAGTCTCAACAGAGGATTATAATAAGAAGTCAATGGGACTTGAAGAAGACACTTGAGTAGTTCGATTTCATGGGCATATTGATTTCCTAAGTAGCAGCAATCAATTGCTGGAGAGAGAACCAGTGAAATCAAAGCAGTGAGACAGGGGCAGGGACAATGAAGCCGGAGGAAGGATTCTAGTTCCGGTGAGTGCATTTGCAGAGAGGTAGAGGAACCGTAGTGAGGCTGACGTAGAGTTGCGCAGTAGCCTCTAGAGGCAAAGTCGATTTGCTGAGGGAGATTGACGTTTTCAGTTCCAGAGGTTGGGAAGGAGTCCCAGAGTGCCAGAGAAATGTCTTTCTGGTCAGCAGAAGGCAAAACGACTTCATCAGGATCCAGCAAAAGGCAAGTCATCCAAACAGCTACGCAGAACAACGTAGAGGCTGACGCAGTGCCTCAGAAGGCCGAAATTCTGAAGTGAAGTGGTGCTGGGGAATTGCCTGTGGGGTAAGGAGAATTCCTCAATAGATTTTTGCCAGTTTTTCTCTATAGGATTGCCAGTTTCGACATCTAGTTGTACTCAGATTATTTCACTACTACATAATAATAAAACCCTTAGCTGCTACACCAGTGTTCCCAAGTTGGGTTTTTCTGGGGACATTGCTCCAAAAATAACTATGTAAATTAATATGTGTGTGCTAGTATTTCTTCCATCGTTTATTTCTTCCACAGTTTATTTGTGTAGGTTGCACTGTGATTGATTCAGTGTTTGCTGTAGCACACAGTAAATAAATTGTTAAAAATTAATTTAACAATTAGGAGAATTATTTCCAGTTCCTACAATAGGATTCGGGTTTCCGAATTTTCACATGGTATCGGAGCACTAATGATCATCCGGAGAGCTCAGTAGCGAAGGAAGAGGGAGTTTCGCTATTCATTGAGGGGCAGTAGATCGAAACCCCAGAGGTAGCGCAGTCAGCTTGGCCAAGAGTTCGAATTCTTGAGGAGAATCGATTTTTCTGAGAGGGATAGAAAAATTCGATCTCTCTAGATCGAGGGTTTCTAGAGGCAGAGGGAGTAGCCAATATTTTTTGCAGAGCAGATCTCTAGCTGGGCGTAGTAGTTTTGCAACAATTTGCTAGAGCAAAACTAGCATCTGGAGGAAGAAGAGCACACATTGAGGGAAAATTTTCCACAGGGAACTTCTAGTTTCAAGAAGTTCGAATTCCCTTGCAGATCAACAGTGGTGAGTAGTTTTTCTCACTCCATAAGGGAGTGTGAATAACCTAGCAATAGCTCAGCAGAAGGGAAGAGGAGGTTTTCGACATCATCTGAGATGGCCACTGCCAGACTACGAGATCGGGACAGGTTGGACGGTGCTTCCAACTATGTCATCTGGAAGGCAAAGATATCCTTCCTTCTGGATGAATATGGCCCAAAGCCATTCATAGATGCAGTGGTTGCTATTCCCACGGATGCAGATCAGTGGAAGGAGTACAAAAAAGAGATGGCGTGGGCAAAGAGGTTGATTCTTGATGGTGTTCGAGATTGCATTGTATCACACATAGTGGGTCAGGGAACAATCAAGGAGATGTGGGATACACTTTTCACATTGTATCGAGGCACTTCCAAGTAGCAGAAGATGTACTTGGAGGTGAAGCTGAGATGCACCAGGATGCAGAAAGGGGAACGCATAGACCCCTTCCTCAACAGGATTGAGGAGATCCAGGATCAGTTGTCAGTTGTTGGTGCAACGCCTCAAGCGACAAAGCTAGTATGATTGACACTCAACAGTGTCTTCGAGGAGTGGTAGGTATTCATCCAAAGCATCTTGGGCAGAGAAACCTTGCCAAGGTGGGACAGGATGTGGGCCGATTTGCAGCAAGAGGAGTTGAGGCGAGACTTAATGAAGAGCTCCATTAGTGGTAGAGCAACGCATTGAAGCAGGTGAAGGAGGAGAATGTGACCCTCGCATCGAAGGGTCATAGTCAGGGACAGGGGGAGCAACGAAAGAAGAAGAAGGACCTGTCAAAGGTCAAGTGCTTCAGATGCGGTGAGCTTGGTCACTACAACACCCAATGTCATCTCAGGAAGAAGGACAAGGAGGAGAAGCAGGACCAACAGGCAGCATCAACAGAGATCGATAGGCTGTCCTCCAATATGGAGGAAGACTTTGCCATGTTCACTGACATACCTCTAGGAGTGAGGTGGGGAGATTTGGTTTTGTAGCCCCAGAGTGCTACAGATGGGCAAGATTCTTGAGGAGGTCCACCTCTTGAATCAATGCCTTGCTATGGGGGCCCACAATATTCAGTAGCAGGATGGATCAATGACAGTAGATGTAATCAGATGCAAAGTGTAGTTGCAGTCAGATGCTAGGGAGTGTAGTGCAGAGTTGACAGCGGTGAAGAGTCAGTAGCAGCGCAAATGCCTCAGTGACAACGCAAATATTAGCAGTAGTCAGAGACTTGGGAAACAGATGCATCATACTGATCACAGTTGATTTAGTATTTAGGATGCTTTTCAATTGCAGATGTTGCAGTTGCAACAACAATAGATGGAGAGGGAGTTGTAGTGCAGATGCAGTGTTGGCATCAGTTCAGCAAAGTCAGCAACAACATAGATGCAACGCATATCAGAGTTGCGCAGTGGTTGGTGGGCAACAATAGCTAGACATTACCAGCGTGACGGGAGATGATGCAAAGACAAGGTGCTGGCATGGGATGTGCAGTAGAGCATTAGAACACATTCCTCGCTAAGAGGGAGTGTTAGTTTTTGTCGCGTCGGATGTGTTCTAGCCACGAAATTTTGTGGAGAAGCTAGAATACATGAGATTTCCGAAACCCAGAAATTGTTTTTGGAAATTCCGCCTAGAAATGACTTAATTAGATTATTAGTCAGTTTTAAATATTTCCTAAGTTTGAAATTAGGGAATATGACTAATTAATCATAATTAATTAAGTCATGGTGTGAATGTTCTAGAAACTCACATGGATCAACTTCACGTTAATCCTAGCCATTGACTAAAATCTAATCTTGGTCGTTGAAGTCTCAACAGAGGATTATAAGAAGAAGTCGATGGGGCTTGGAGAAGACACTTGAGTAGTTCGATTTCATGAGTAGATCGATTTCCTGAGTAGCAGTAGTCAGTTGTCAGTGAGAGAGCCAGTGAAATCGAAGCAGTGAGAGAGGGGCAGGGACAATGAAGCCGGAGGAAGGATTCTAGTTCCAGTGAGTGCATTTGCAGAGAGGTAGAGGAACCACAGTGAGGTTGACGTAGAGCTGCGCAGTAGCGTCTAGAGGCAAAGTCGATTTGCTGAGGAAGATTTACGTTTTCAGTTCCAGAGGCTGGGAAGGAGTCCCAGAGTGTCGAATAAGCGTCTTTCTAGTCAACAGAAGGCAGAACGACTTCATCAGGATCCAGCAAAAGGCAAGCCGTCCAGCCGGCTATGCAGAACAACACATAGGTTGACGCAGTGCCTTAGAAGGCCGAAATTCTGAAGTGAAGTGGTGCCGGGGAATTGCCTTTGGGTTGAGGAAAATTCCTCACTAGATTTTTGGGGTAAGATGAGGCGACATGGTGCTGTAGTCCATATCTACAAAGATTGGGTAGGATCCTTGAGGTGTCCTCCTCATGGATCATTACCTTGCTATGGGGACCCACAGTATTCAGTGGCAGGATGGATCAGTGATAGTTAGTGCAGTCATATTTCAGAGTGACAGTTGCAAACTAGTGGCAGTCAGGTACAGAGGGGCGCAGTGCAGTGTTGGTAGCAGTGCAGAGTGGCATAGTGGCAGAGTCAACAACAATAATGCAAATTCCTTCGTAGATAGTGCAGTAGCTAGTAGCAGTTGGGACTTGGGAGACAAATGCATCATATTGATCACAATTGATTCAATGTTTTGGATGCTTCTCAGTTGCTAGAGTTGCAGTAGCAACAACAACTTATTGTTGTTGAGTTGCAGTGCAAATGCAGAGTTGGCAGCAACATAGTAGTGTCAGCAGCAGCATAGATGCACCATCAAAGTTGCGCAGTGGTTGGTGGGCAGTGGCTAGACATCAACAATGTGATAGAGGGTGGTACAGAAACATGGTGTTGTGCCAGGATGTGCAACACTAGAGTTAGAGAGAACACTTTCCTCGCTAAGAGAGACTGTTAGTTTCTCTAGCATCGGAGGTGTTCTAGTCTCGAAACTTTGTGAAGAGACTTAAACACATGAGATCTCCATAACCCAAAAATCGTTTATGGAAATTCCACCTAGAAGTATCTCAATTAGATTATTAGCCTATTTTTTAATATTTCCTAAGTCTAAACTTAGGAAATCTGATTAATTAATCAAAATTAATTGAGATAAGGTGCGAATCATCTAGAAACTCACACAGATAGACTCTGAGATGATCTTGGCCCTTGATTAAGTTTTAATCTTGGTCGTTGGAGCTCCAACAGAGGATTATAAGAAGTCAATGGGTAGATGGAGAACACACTTTTGAGATTGATTTCCTTGGGCAATTTGACTTTCTAGAGAGTAGCAACAGTTTGCCGAAAGAGTTCGAGCCAGAGAAGGGAAGCAAAGACAGAGGGTCAGAAACAGTGAGGCCAGAGGAAGTTTTCCAGATCCGGCGAGTGCATTTGCAGAGAAGAAGAGATAGCCACAGTGAAGCTGACACAGGGGCTGCATAGAAGCCTCTAGAGGCAATTCGATTTTGCTAGAGAGAAGCCGAGTTTCAGTTCTAGAGGCCAGGAAAGGGTTTTAGAACGCCAGAGAGATAACTTCTTAGCCAGTGGCAGACAACACGGCTATAGGAGCAACTGATTCAGGTTGTGCATGGGAAGAGACTGTGCAAGGGTGACGCAGGCTTGCGTTGATCTATTTGGACGACTCACTTGGAGTTGTAGTCTGAGCCTAAATTTGCCTATGGGGTGTGGAAAATTCCTCATTAGATTTTTGACAGTATTTTTCTTTGTAGGATAGTCAGATTCGACATCCAGTTGTATTCAGAATTTCTCACTGCTGCATAATAATAAAACCCTCATCTACTGCATTGTCCCAAGTTGGGTTTTTCCACGGACTTTTGTCCAAAAATAATTGTGTCAAATTTTATGTGTGTTCTAGTATTTTCTCAATTTCCAGCGCTATTTTCTTCTGCAGCGTATTTGTGAAGGTTGCAGTATGAATTATTTGGTATTTGCTGTAGCAGATAAATTGTTAAATTAATTAACAATTACAAAAATAATTTCCATTTGCTGCAATAGAATTTGTGGTAAAATTTTGACAACAACAATGGGACAAAGACCCATTTTCACCTCTGTCAATGTCCCTTGCTCTTTATGGAATTTCACCGATGGGAGGAGTCCCGGTAGGATAGGAATCACCTAAAAAAGGAAGGATTGATGATCTATGTGTAAAGTGATTCCACTAGGCCCATTGAGGAGAGGCCCAATCAATGCTCAATGATTCCAAGAAGCTAAAGGCTCTCCAAGAAAGACCTAGGATGGAAATCAAGACCTAGGGCTCGGGATTGGCAATAAGTATAAATATGCCTAGAGTTAAGGTTCCAAATGTGATATAGGACCTCTCGAGAAACTTTGTAAGATGATTGGACACCTTAAATAGGCTTTTGCTATCTTTAGGAGACCTAATTTAGGGCTTATGCTAGACCTAGGGTTTTTAGGATCTACGTGGGAGGAAATTCCCCCAATGTATTCACTAGGTCAAGGGAAGATAGAGGAAAGGGTCTCTTAGGGTTTATTCCACTGAATACTATGTTCATATGACCCTCAAGAATGCCACCAATCTAATAGATTCAAGCTAGGTTACCCTTCTAGGGCACACCTAGGGCATCAAGATTTATGAAGAATCCATTGTGGGAACTCAACCAAATTTTGATATCCTCCATAGAAAACAATAAGGAAGAGTCCTATCCAAGCGGATTCCCAAAATTCCTCCTCTAATGCAAGTCACAGGATGCCCTAGCTTGCCTTTTAAAGGAGAGGGGCCAAAAATTTTAGGAGAAGAAAAGAGAGAAAAGGGAAGGTTGATCACCAATTCTTCTTGGGCTAGGGCCTAATCCTTGCAATATGGAGTCTAAGCTGATTCGATATTTTGCTAAATTTGTCTTCAAGGAGGCTAAAGAATGATGCCCTAACAATCACTCTTCAACAATTACCTACTCAATATGTATGGTTTTTCATGGAAGAAGAAAGAAATCCCATCCACTAGGAACATTCATCTATTGTCATTCAATGATTAACATGTGCAATTTACAACCAAACAACCTTTTACAATGATATTCAATAAATTAGGGCATAATAGATTTAGCTAGTTGCAATAATTCCACACATTATACATTTTTCAAAAACAATCGTCAACAAAATAACACTTACAAGATGACAAGATATATATATCCAACCATAGAAAAGATGTAGCTCCAAGAGAGATCGAAAATTTATCTTCCAAATATATAGAAATGCATCAAAGAAACTCCAAGTAGCATCCAAGAGAAAAGTGCAAAATTATTGTACAAGAGAGAATCCAAGTGATGATGATGATCTCTCACAATGAGGGTCATCTCTATTTATATGTTTCCAATCTAATTTGATTTAGCCTAATTTATCCCTAACATTATTTTAATGTGCAAAATAACAAGGCCGAGTTGAGTCCTCAAAGTACCAAAGTGAGATAGAGGGTTCCATAAATGATGCATAAGGGGGTGGTCCCTTAATGTCCATGTAAATCATCATGTTGTGTTTCCAAGTGGCTCTTGGGCACAAGTACTGGTCTCATGGGTCTCGTGATGAAATATAAGCCTGTAGACTGCTCCAAATGAGGGCTTTGAAGATAGTGCATGCCCTCCCATGTCTCATGAGTGAGATGAACCTCCTCTGGGCCTTGGATCAACTACCAATCCGTGTGTACACTGCTAAGCTGTCTGGTGGGGGAGGGGGTAATGATGGTCCAAGTGCATCATCTCGCGAATAATGTGAGGCAATGAACAAGCTGCTGAAGGTGTTGAGGGTGCCTGTGAGATGAAATAATGCTCTAGCACATGACAAAGTCCCATGGCTCTTAGTGCATCCCCTACTAGTGTCAATATGATCCTCTAGCGGGCTTGGGCCCCAGTTAACTTGCCCATTCCATGATAAAAACCACCTACCAATAACGCATAAGATCTAGTGCATCTCCTCACCATTAGGTACAATAATTCATTAGTGCATCTAAGTGAACCAAGCTTATTAGTTAAGGGCACAAATGAGACTTCATATTGGGATTCCCTTCCAAAGTTTGGGCTTTGAGCATTTAATAGTGTTACCTCCCTAGGTAGGAGTGGCTAATAAACAACCTTATTAGGTGTTCCCAGCCCCTAAAGGGAAATACATGTCCAAGGTACATCCTTCAATTGATAAGGGTTATATGAATAATGATGAGATGGATTGGGACATAGGGGTCTCAAGGCCAAATGCCATGGGTTCAAGGGTAGTAATGATGACGAATATCCACATATTTGGGTGTATAGATGTAGGAGGGAGCATTCGTGGTACATGAGTTACACCAACCTTTGTTTTTCCACCCTTCTTCATTTGCCTTTTCTTGATTTTTCTTTTATTATACTGCTTGAGGCCCCAAGGGATGAGAGCATGTAGTGTATGATATAAGTAGTGATTACCCCCTTAAGGTGGGGCAGTTCATCGCTCACCAGGGGTTGGGACATGTGTGGGTTCCTTAATGATGCATGCAACACTTAAGGGGCCCTAGGAACTAGGGTGATGGCCATAATGAAGGGTTAGAGTTCATGTTTGGCTTTTGCCCACGTGCTAGTATATTGTCTCGACCATATTTTGCATTTTGTGGTATTATTTCCTTTTGTATGTGGCCATGATATGCTTTTTAATATTTTTTTTAGTTGCATCAACCTTAAGGGCTATGTTCTAGGCCTGACCTAGACATGTGGAGTACCAAAGCCTTGTGGACCCAAAGAGGGAAGATGATGAAATAGGGCATGTAATGTGTGGAGGGGAGTGAAAAATATGAAATGGGAAAATGAGACTGCGTTACCGAAATCGGGGTTTCCTAAGCAGTGCCCATCGTAAAGCTATAAGCCAATAGGGGAGATCTCTCAAGACTAGGGTTGATGATTAACCCCCCATTTAAGGTGAGGGAACAAGACTACAGTCAAAACCCTTCCTCCTTCCAAGTCACCCAGTAATCCATACTCAATGTGCCCAAGGAAAAACAAGCATAAACACCCGATTGCAAAATGAAAGACATAACTTTAGGATTGGATGGACCACCTTCAAACATACGCTTTCGACAGATGTGTGAGGGGACATATGACTGGCTCATGAAGTGGAGACCAACTAGCACAATATCAGCTACATTGGTGGCTTTCAGGGTTGTTAGCTGATGATTGAAGACAAATCCAGGAATTTTTTTCTCCTTTGGGGTTACCCATTGGTAGTGGGCAACATCTGGCGCCAACAGCGACATGAGCTCTCTGTAGAGTGCACAAACCATGTACTCGAACAGAGAGGTCATGAGAACACCAACAATCCTTTGAGACCGCAAACCTATATCTTGCACATCATAAACAATTGTTGGAAGCATCTATCTTGGGTGTATTTTATCGCCCATGTTTTCATCAAAATAATAAAACCATACAAAAAATAAAATCTATTTTGAAATGCAAGTTTAATCTAAATGCATCTATCCTAGCATGAGAACATGATATGATGATGTTAGCCATGCAAAAATCAGTATGCAATGCAAAAATCAGTATGCAATGCATCCTACTCTAACATGCATATTACATTATGAAAATGCTAAGTGTAATCATAGAGCCAATGCAACCAACATATCATTAGATCAACATAAAGACACTTACCCTTATGATTCCTCATATGATAAATCCAAAAAAAGATAAGAATAATTGTATGTAGAATCACGAGGGTGGGAGGTGGGAAAATAAGAGATCCATACATCATAGAAAGGAGTAATGGATGGAGGAAAGGACACCCACCTGCAGAATCAGATCCTTTCTTGTAAACAAAGAATGGAGGATTCAACAACTAAGCTATCAAGAGCCTCCTTAGTGGTGTCGTGCTTCATGGTTGCCTTAAGGTCATAGTGGGAAGGAAAAGGGGGCATCTGGCATGGAGGATTATAACAATTGGGAGGATCATATTCAAAAGGAGAAACCATTATGGGCTCATTATTTCCAAAATGTGGTTGAGAAATATCAATAGTTGTCTCATCTTGGTGATATGAGAAACAAGGCAAGACTAAGGCCTTATCAGTTACATCATCGATATCATAAATAGGGTCATGGTTAGAACAACGGTTAATCACCTTCCACTATTCTTCTTGAATGCATAGGTAATCTTTGATACCATCTTCTAAGAGGGTAGTGTTAATTTTTGCAACTGCGGTAAAGTTCCACCTTTTACAACTCAAATGATCAATATAATGATTGCATTAGATTCCACTTTTTGAGAGGACCAAGATCGACCTAAAGATCACCCAATTCAGTTAAGTGGAAGTTGAGTTATGAATTATTTTATTCACACATGTATTATGGAATGGGTCGGCCCTAACCACATGAGTAACTACTTGTGTGAGTCTTAACCCCAAGTGACCCCTTAGGATATTCTATAAATAGAAGAGACCTCAAGATCATTTGGACACATCTTCTCTTTTGTCTTGGTTCGCAAAGGTTCGACAGAAGGAGTTCACTCAAGGGTTCGAAATTACAAGCGAAAGGTTCGCTCTGGGTTAGGGTCTTCTGGATCTTGGTTGCTGGCTCAGAACAGGGCATTTTGGTCCTTGGTTGCTGGCACATAAGCCTATGAGAGCAACTATAGACCCTTGGACGTTGGCACAGAGGCTTATGGGAGCGACTCTGGTTTCAAAGGCAGATCGGAAGATTCCAGTCCCCGGTCGCTTGCACAACTTAGAAAGGGTGCGACTTTGGTTTGTTGGTTGCTCGCACAACTCGGCTAGGGAGCAACTTTGGGTCTTTGCAGTTTAGTGCCAGAATTTCACGCATAGAGACCTCCTGGGAGTGAATCTGCAGTCACTGTCGCTCGCATACTATATACGTGAGAGCAACCCAAAAGTTTTAGTCGCTAACAGAGAGTGTTGATGAGGGCGACCCAGTTCAGATCTAGGTTTTGACATCTTGGCTTCAGTTGACTTCACTGACCAGGTAGATCTGGGTTTCTCTCTACTGTTATGTAGATCTGAAGATCTGATTTGTTAGTTTCTGCTGCAAACATATGTATTGGGCTCATTGACAGTGACAACAGTACTCAGCAGTATTCCACACAGTGACAACAATATACAACAGTTGACATGAGTTTGTGACAACACATTACAACCATCAATATGAGGATTCTGATTCCTAGCAGGATTAGATCTGTTTCATAGATATCATTATTGTTTTGCTGCATAGATAAGGTTATGGATCATTGTACTCTCTTTTCTTGTATCATTTGATGACAATCTAAGAGGAAGAAAATTCGCAAGGGTTTTCCCCATAGTGGGTTTTGCCCTGGTCTCGGATCAATCTTGGTGTCTCTATATGTGTGCATGCTTTCTTCTACTATTCCTTTTATGTTCTGCTGCATTGATGATGATGGTGACGTTGTTTCTTTCTATGTAATTGCATATGCTAATGTATAATGGTGTAGATCTGAATAATGTAATGATGATATGGGGTGAACTTAAAATATTAATGGTGAAATGTAATTATCAAAGTAAAGAACAATGTCGCCCTAAGAAAATTCAACATGGAATCAAGGGTCGGCTGAAGAAAAGCCATGGAGATCACCCCGATGATGACACCATTGATGGAAGCAAAAAGAGGATGGTGGAGACCTAAAAGAATTCTAGGGTTTGAAGAAAACCCTATGCATATTGATGATTAGGGTTGATGGAATCTATGATGTTAGGATTGGAGAGAAAACCCTGGTTTATGGAAAAGTCTTGATGTACGAAACTTCAGCATGATCTATGTGAAGATGCTCAAGCACTTGTGGGAGATTTGATGAAGTCCTAGATGGGATAATCCTTAGCAGATTTGGTTGGATACTTGAAGGCAACACTGGTATATGGATCATGGACATTGATGGCTCTTGAAGATTGGTTCAAGAGGGAGAGGATCACCTCTCATTGAAGATAAGTATTTCTTGACTTATGATGCTTCTTACTTGTTAGACTTATGGATATGATGATTATGTTTATTGCTTGTACTTCCTGCATATGTATTTGAGAATATGGATGTTTCTAACCTCCTTGATGAGATGTGTAGATCCTTCTTGAGGATCATTTTGAGATGCAGATCTGGAAAGAGACAAAGAGGTACTTAATGAAAAGATGATAAAGTGCTTCAAGTGGCCTATTTCTAATGAGTATGTGCTCAAGTATTTGAATACCTCAAGGTATGCATGGTATGTCGTGTTTCAACTATTGGCTCGGTAAGCCCTAAGGTATGATGAGGATGCCTCTTTTTAATGGCTCATACATGCATATGAAAGTGACTTGGATATATGTCTCCTACGATGAAATTATGCACTTGGTGTTGAACATTTTGACCTTCTTGAATTCTATGAGGCTATCTAATGTTGATATATTGATACACTTGATGTTTGGCAAATATCTATGATCTATCTGCTGGATATCTTGATCCTATAAAGACGGCTAGCACCTTGGCTCTAGAAAATTATACTCTTGATACTTGGCATGATGGATTTCATATAGAAGGGTAATTCATTGACTCCTATACATGAGTCTATTGGTAATGCTTGCGATAAGCATGATGAAAGCATATGGAAAGAGAGATTGACACTATTGTTGTTTTGATAAAGCTTTATTGAATGACCTAAACTGATCTCATTGATATTGAAGTGCATGGTAACCTTGATTTGAGAGGTATAAGTGTAAGATTGATATTCCAGATCTCTTACTACCTTGTCTTGATGGCATATGGTTAAATTGGATGCAGTAACATGATGTAGTGACCTGATATAAAGTTCTATTGTGTTCATAATCTTTGAGATCTATCTGCTTCTTTGAGTCTAAGCCTTTGATGAAAGATTGATGTGATGATGCTGATATCCATATGTTTATGATCTAACATATCTGATGTTGCATGACTCTAGTAGAGACAGGTTGCTTACATGAATGAAGATGAATGATGCAGATACCCAGTCAGAGGGAGAATCACTTCTCAAGATTCTTACCCTTATTACTATTTGTGTTATATGTTGCTAAGGTATGATTTATGTGCATCTGACAGTATCGATCTACAACAGTGTCTTAGATCTGAAGCCCATTCATAAATTAGGGTTTCTGCTCCGGACGCAATAACAGATCTAGGAGATCTTGTCCCTGGTCACACGCATGCTAAGGCCTAGACAACGTCTAGGCAGCTAAATTCGCTCTCATGCTCACTTGAAGGGAGCGACCAGAGGTTTGACTGTTGTTGACCATCATCTGAATCTTTTTGAAGTTGTTTGAACTCTAAATCATGATGTTCCTAACATATTCTACCATTGTTAGCTGATTTTTGAAGTTATTGAGTTAAATCGTTGATCATATAATGAAGTATTGTGCATGAAATGAGATAGTCACCTGGAAGTTATCAAGACCATAGATGTATTGCAGATAACAACAAGATTTGCTAACAGGAAAAGGTTGAATGTTTGCCATAACATGAGCATGCAAATTGAACTTGTGTTTGCAAGTGACCGGGACATACATATAGATATGTCACTATGTTTGTGCTACAAGAGGTTGGCACTATGTTGCATGAAACTTCAAGGAACCCCGCGTTTCAGGCCGTACCCATACCCGAAACTCTGAAACTTGGCCGAAACTCGGCTGAAAATCGACCATCATGTAATCATCTATTAGAGTTAATGTAGACTTGTTTTTCCTTCTAAATTGTCATCTATGGGTCTTATTCCCTTTTTTCTTGCAAGATAATGTGTTATTTACTTATATATATAT
>APFE031254495.1:0-10793 GCA_000404065.3 Pinus taeda | reverse complement strand
AGATGTGTCAGGGGCTCAACCTTCAAACCGTCACCTCGGCTTTGGGGTGTGCACGAGTGAAAAAATCCAGAGAATTATCCACCTCTGAAAAAGAAAGGAAACGAAAGGGATAATTCACCGGATAAAAAAAACACTCCAAGGTGTACTCGTTTGCTGATCGAGTCCCACATCCTAGGCCTATTACAAATTCAAGAAAATCATACTAGCATCACTTATTACAATTCCCCGTAGGGTGTGGAATCTGGGTACAGAGAAGAAATATGATGAGAAGATAGAAGGAGAGTTAAAAAACTCTGTTGACTGATGACATCTGATGGTACAAGTGTCCTCTGGATCATCCTTGGGCATGGAGTCTTCACCAAATCATCAGGTGCTACTCCAGTAGTCAACAGGAGCGACACCGGATCAGGAGTTTATGGTGAGGACATCCCTGAATGCTGTCTCAGAAGAGTGGGAAGTGTTTGTCCAGAGCATCCTGGGCAGAGGGACTCTCTTACCTTGGGGCGAGATGTGGGCAACTCTTCGCTAGGAAGAGATCAGACGGTAGTCAAAGACAGGTAGCAGCAAAGGGATCAAGGTCAAGCAGGAGGAGGAGGATGTGGCCCTAGCATCTGAGGGAAAGCAGGAGAAGTGGCAGAAGAAAGATCTCTCCAAGATCAAGTGCTTCCACTATGGGGAGATGGGTCATTATGTGACCCAGTGCCCAAGGAAGAAGAGTAAGGGAGAGTCTTCTGAGACTGAGGCAGCGCTAACACTGGCAAAGAAGGAAGTTTTGACAGACGATGACTGTGCTATGAGTGCATACACGCCACTTGAGCGGAAGTGGGGAGACATCGAGCTGTAGTCAGGCAGACTACAGGCGATGAGGGGCAGGATCCTTGAGGTACCCAGCCTCTTGGATTAGACCTTGCTATGAGAGCCCCGACGAGGTGAAGTAGGACTGGCTGAGTGGGTAGAGACATATGCGGATGGAGTGGCAGAGGGAGCTACAGTGTAGGAGTCCTAAGACAACGCAGAGCTAGCAGGCTGCATCAGTACGAGAGGCACAAGAGTGTTGCACTAGTGCAAGAAGGCACAACGAGGTGTGCAACAGTGCGAGATGCAGGGAGTTGTTGCAGTGGCGTAGAGGTCAGAGAGGGTGAGCATTTGTCAGCTGCAGAGGGAGCTTCAGTATCAGTGGGTGTTTCTATCCCAACAGGGAGGTCAGTTGGGAGATCAGTTACTTACTTCTCAGTAACTGAGTTGCAGTGCAGCAATGGGCAGCACGATGCAGCATGATGAGAGGAGGTGTAGTGTGGATGCAGTGCTGGGAGAAAGGACCAGCAACAACACAGATGCAGAGGGAGTTGTCGTACAGATGTAGTAGTGGTAGTGGCAAAACCATGGGCAACAGTACAGGAGGCAGCAGTGCAGAGGATGTTGGTCAGGAAAGCCTAGCATCAGCACAGGTACCAATGCCGAATAATTAGAGTAATACTCAGTGAGGAGTGTTGCTAGAGCATAGTCCTCGCTAAGAGGGAGTGTTGATTTGTGGTAGCATCGGATGTGCTCTAGCCACGAAATTTGGTGGAGAGATTGGGGCACATGAGATCTCCAATACCCAGAAAGGGTTTGGGCAAATTCTAAACAGATCAGGGAATATTAAAATAATAAATATTTTTAATGGAGTCCCTAAGTTTAAACTTAGGGAAAATAAAATATTAATGAGTACTAATATGAATCTGTGATAGAGTGGTCCAAAAAACATGGATCAAGCCAAATGATCAGTCAACAGGAAAAGTATAAGAGGAGGCTTGAGGGTCACTTGGAGATTACACCAGATGATCAGTCATTCTATTCTCTAGAGCGCAGTTTGCTAAGAGAGATAGAATCAGTGATCGGGAGAGCAGTGGAGGGGCATTGAGTACAGAGAAATAGAGAAGGCAGAGATTGTGTTGGGGAGAGCAATGCAACAGCCAAGGAGGGTGACGCAGAGCCTACAAGGCTCACGCAGGGCCACGCAGAGGCAGCCAAGTGCTGTGTAGAGCACCAGAGGAGCCAGCGTAGTTGACGTAGATGCTCCCAGAGCTAACGCAGGGCCTCCTGGGGCTGACGCAAGCCAAGAAAGGCTGACGCAGGGCCAGCGTGAGACAGAGGGGGGCATACGCTAGGGTTGCAGGAGCAGTTTTGTGCTGAGGAGCTGCCGAAGGGTTTTCCGGGGTTTCAGCCAGAAGATTTTCCTCAAAGTGTGAGGTATAGTTGCTAAGGAAATTCTCTGTTGGGTGGGCCAGTTACGGCACCTAGATTGTACTCTGATATTGCTTAATATGAAAACCCTCAGATAAGCTGCACTGGTTTTCCCACATTGAGTTTTTTCCGGGGACATTGGTCCAAAAATAATGGTGTCATGTGGTGTGTTTGTTCTTGTTTCTTTTAGTTGTTGATCTGTAATATGTTGAGCATGCACTGGGGTTTATTTTCAGTATTTACTTTGTAAATAACTTGCTAAGGAAAATAACAAGTAGGTAGGAATAAATTAGATAAAGTGCTTGGAGGGTTTCTAACTAAGTAAACTTAGAAACTTCAACACCTAATCAATGGCTAAGATTAGATCTGGCTTGATCCTCGTCTCTTAGAACTTTCTTACCCATTTTATAATAATACACATTAATATTTTAATTTTCCTAAGTTTAGACTTAGGGACTCATTAAAAATATTAATTATTTGAATATCTCTTCATCCAGTTGGAATTTCTCCAAAGGATTTTTGGGTCTTGGAGATCTCATGTGTCTTAGCTTCTCCACCAAATTTCATGGCTACAGCACATCCGATGCTACCAAAAATCAACAGAGGGCCTAGAATACATGAGATCTCCAAAACCGAGAGATCGTTTGGAGAAATTTCACCCAGATGAGGAGTTATTAAAATAATTAATATTTTTAATTGGTTTATAAGTCTAAACTTAGGAAAATAAAAATATTAATGGGTATTAATAAAGATAAGGGTGAGAAGTTTCTAAGAGACGAGGATCAAGTCTATTTCAATCTTAGTCGTTGATTAGAGACTTAATCTCGGTCGTTGATTCATTAACAGGAAAATTATAAGAGAAGATTTGAGGATCATTTGGAGACACACCAACGGATACTCAGTGTCCCAAGGAAAATCGATTCTCAAAGAGAAGGAGATCGATTTCAGAGGGAGAGTTGCAAGGTGGAGGAAGAGGAGGGAATCAACAACAATCAGTGACTGAGGAGGAGGTGACGCAGGGGTATTGAGAGACAACGCAAAGGGAAGACACAGTCTAGGAGATGCAGTCCTCACGCAAGCTTGTTGGAAATAATATCGAGAGGAGGGGTGAATCAGTATTAGCAAATCACTAACTTTTTCATTTCCATAATCAGATTCATATACGCTACTTCAGTTAAGGGAACCCACGTGTACATGCAACTGTGTTTAATGCAACTAGCGTATATCCAGTAAACTTATGATTCAGTTAATCCATTATATGTTGATCTTTAATCAGTGCATTAGAACTTCATTAACCATATAAACAGTAAACAGGTGCAGTAAAACACATAAGAAACACACATGAACACCATGATATAAGGTGGAAACCTAGTGCGGGACAAAAACCACCTACTGCCATCTTCCTTTAATATAAGAAAAACCTGTTTACAATATTGTACTGGCGTAGACTCATACTAGTACGCAGGTACCCACCTGCAGAAGGCTACAACCTTCTCTTGTTCTCCATCTACTACTGGAAGGGAGCTACTACCCCCTGGCTCTTGTGCTAACCGGTATGTTGACTAGTACGTAGGCGCTGGCCTACTGAAGGCTCCAACCTTCACTCATTTTCTAGCTGCTACTGGAAGGGAGCTCCAACCTCCTAGCTCTTGTACTGGCCGATATGTTTACCAGTACGTAGGCATCGGCCTACAAAAGGCTACGACCTTCTCTTCCTCTAGGGACCACGTTTCATAAATTTTCATAATAGATACTCCTGAAGCACAACACCATAATTTGAAGGACATGTTTCATTCCTTGTAAAGCGATTGTTGCTGAAGATTAATAAAACCCTCATTTGCTGCACCGGTTTTCCCACATTGGGTTTTTCCGGGGACAATTTCCAAAAACAATTGTGTTGATGTGATTGGTTCTTGTGCTTGTTATTTTCTCTATGTAATTATGTGATAACTGTAAGAGAATTTATTTTAATGTTTGCTAAAGGGATTTCGTAAATAACTTATTGTGAGAAATAAACAATGTTCCACAAAGTTTTGGGGATGAGGAGCCGAGGGAGCGGGGATACGTAGGAGCGGCCTATGCAAAAGCTCCCCACCAATTTTTAGGAAATGTGGGGGGACGTCGGGGTCGTAAAATCTTATAAATATAAAATATAAATCGAGGAATCATATAACTGAAACAAATTTAAAGTGAAAAGCATGATCATTGATGTCATTATCATATAAATTATAATCATACATCATACATGTAATTTTGTAGTTGTACAGTGTAACTACTAGTCTACTAACTTACTAACAATTCAAAATGAAAATAAATTATAAAATTATAAATGTTTAAAGTTTTAAACTTTAAAATTTAAACCATATTTATGTTCCACTTCCAACTATGAACATTGAATATTGAATAATATAAAAGTCAAGTCTGATACATTAGCGATAGCGTTTCGTTCAACGAAGGAGTAGACAGAATGCTTCTTGTCGTTGGTGACAGTGTTCAATTCAACGAAGGAGCAAACATAAAATGAAATGTGAAATGAACATAATGTAAACCCTTCTCGTTCGGTCAACAAATATTAAGAATTACGATTTTTTGTTTCATAAAAAAAATTTGCTATTTTTTTCTAGGGAAATGACCCCTCAAGACCCCTTAAGACCCCTTTCGCCTAGGAAACGACCCCAATTGGAGGAAACGACCCCTTTCAAGTTTCCTCACGTACCTTATTTTTTGGGAGCGTGGGGAAACCTCCCCCTCTTGTCCCCAAGTCCCCGGAGCGCGAGGGAGCTAGGAAACTCAACCCCCAAGTGGGGGGATGCGACCCCGTGGAACACTTGAAATAAGTAGGTGAAATAAATCAGTTACTGCAGTAGAATTTCGAGTTATTTTCACACTGCCAAACTTCCAATCCTAGAAAATAATGCATCAACCCCATATCCTTCATGTCGAATTCTGCTTCAAGGTTCTTCTTGCAGTGTTATATGAACCTAAATGACCCTGTTAAAAACAAGTCATCCACATATAATACTAGAATAAGTGGCTCATTGTGTACCATTAAATAGTATAGATTGGGATCAACATCACGCTTGACGAATCCTAACTATTGCAAGTAACTATCAATTCGACCATACCATGCTCTAGTTGCCTGCTTGAGTCGATATAGGGCTTTCTTTAATCTGCATACACGAGTTTTTTTTTATGTGTTTCGAAGCTTTTGGGCTGTTCTATATACACCTCTTCTTCGATCACCCAGTTCAAGAATGTTGTCTTGACATCCATCTGGTGAATCTCCCATCCCATTTGAGCTGCTAGGGTTATAACGGATCTGATAGTGGTATATTGGGCTACTGGGTTGAAGGTCTCTTCATAGTCTATTCCTTGTTTCTGTGCGTACCCTTTTGCCACAAACCTAGCCTTGTACTTCTCTATACTGCCATCTACAACATACTTGATCTTGTAGATCCACTTTGATCTTACAACTGATCTATCCTCTGGTCTAGGTACTACTTCTCAAACATCATTCACCATGATAGAACTATTCTCTTCTACCATGGCATCCACCCAAACTTGGTTTTGAACGATTTCTTGAAAGCTAGAGGGTTCTTCAATCTGTGCTACCAAGGCCTAGTATCTGTCAAGCTGTCTACGCTACCTCTTCTTGGTCCTAGGAGCTCCAACAAACTCCTCTGTGTCCCTCAGTCTGTCGTACTTCCCTGCTGGTTCTACCACTAGTGGTGGGAGGCTCAATTAACTCCTCCTGCTGGTCCTGTCATTCCATTTGTTGAGAACATCCAGATTTCCTTCTTCTGTGGAAATATTGGTATTGGTCACTATACTTGATCCAGGTGTCTGTCCTCTTACCTGTCCTTCTTGCTGCCGTTGCTGCTGCTAGACTAATGGAACATCTACTGAATGACCTTCTGCTGACATCTCTCGAGATTTCTTGAAAGCTGTATCCTCCATGAACTTCGCATGTTGTCTCACTACAATCTTCCTGCTACTGGGAATGTAGATTTTGTATGCCTTTGACGTCTCACTATATCCTACAAGGTACCCCTTTTCTGCAGTCTGATATAGTTTATTGTGCTTTTCGTCTTGGATGTGACGATATGCCATGCTTCCAAATATCCTAAGATGACTTACTTCAGGTGTGCTCTTCCCCAATGCTCTGTGAGGAGTTCTAGTCTGGATATATACCGCTGTGTTGCAAGCCTCTGCCCATAAGAATCTAGGCAAGTCTTGATCATACAACATAGCTTTTGCTGCCCCAACAATTGTTCTATTTTTCCGCTCTGCTACTCCATTCTGCTCCGGATTATATTGAGTTGTCCATTCTCTTTTGATGCCCTCCTTTGCGCAAAAATCTGTGAAGTCTTTGTCCTTATATTCTCCATCATTATCTGAACGCAATACCTTTATATTTTTCCCTGTCATGTTTTCACCGAGATCCTTAAGCTCTCTGAATCAATCAAAGGCTTCAAGCTTGGTCTTTAAGAAACAGATCCAGTTTTTTCTAGAGTGATCATCAATAAAGATGACGAAGTACTCGCCATCACTAAGAGCTCTTGTGGACATTAGACCACAGATATCTGAGTGTATCAATCCCAATACACATTCTGCGCTATTGTTGCTTCTGGAAAAAACTGCTTTAGCGTACTTCCCTAGTACGCATCCTCTGCATAAATCATCATGCTCAGTACTCAGGACTAGAACTACTGTCACAGTCTCTCTGAGGATCCTCAGTGCTCCATGGTGTAAATGTCCCATTCGCTTGTGCCATAATATATTTAGTTCCTTTTGACCATTATGACGACTGCCTATCAGTGCCATTGGAGACTCGAGTTGCAGCCTATACAGTCTGTTGCTTCGAGCTCCAATTTGTCTCTTCTTCTTCCAGCTTGAATGTTTGTCGTATACTTTCTTTCCAATGAAGTATACATTGTATCCCTTGTCCTGTAATTGGGACACTGAAATCAGGTTCATTCTTGAATCTTAACCCGGGTACATGCGGAACATTGGTGGCTGGTGTTAGTGTCAGTCTTTCCAGCCTTCCTACAGTGATCAAATATGCTCTTACAAAGTGATTTTGAAGTGTCAAGGTCAAATTCTGTCATTTCAAAAAGTTTTCAAGCAAAATTTGGTTACTAGGCATTAGGTCTAGGGTTTGCTCTCACTCTTTTCAAAGTTGCCCAAATGCCAAGCTATGTCATTATTAAGCTGAGTCTATCATCATTCATAGGGTTTTGATTATCATGTTAGTGTCTAATGAGTCATTTTACATCTTGTTCATGCTTCAGTTGTGCCTTGGCCAGTTCATTTCCCTCTCCTAGGGTTTTGAAGCCAATTTCTCTTGGACGGTCAAATCATCAGCAAAACTTGTATCCAGATGTTCATACACCTTCCGCTATCCTTAAAGTACCTTATAAAACACTTCCCATCCCTTAGATTTGCCAAATTCCTCATTTTTCCACAAATCCTAGTTTCTAGCTACAACCTGGCAATTTTCTAGGTTGGGCCTGTGTTTTGCCCTTTTGGACCCTTTTCCCTCACTCAATCTCTGAGATTCCACTTTCCTCTGCTCTCCAACATCCCTCCCCACTCCCAAAAATTTCCCCAAGAATTTAGAAGCCCCCTATCCCCTTCATTTCGCTCCATTTCGACAAAATTCCTTGTTTCACACATCGGGACAAGTCACACTCAAATGATGATCCAGAGCAATAAAAGATGAATTTTGGAAAACTGAGAGAGGTTTTGTCCACAACAATGCCCAAAGAAGAAAAGCCTCCTTCACTTTTTTCACAGGTGTCATGGTTTGAGAGAAATGTCAAAGAATACCGTTGCCTCAGGAGAATCAAAGGCACCTCTGAAGTGACCTTGGGAAAATCAAGTTTTCTCCTAGCTTGGTTGGCCAAATGATTTTCTTGATGGGTAAAATGATAACTAGACACAAATAGATTTCCAATGAGCTATCATGAGCTCAATTTGGGGTTGAGGAAGGCATTCAAAAGTTGACTGCAACAACACTCTTCCTTGAGGCAGCCTCATTTGGCACTTTTTGACCAGTCTTGGGAGATTTGATTTTTGACAGGGCAAATGAACTCCAAATTGAGAAATTACACTTGGGTTGGAAAGTAGACTCAAAGACCTTTCTAACGAGCTATCCTGCACCCGATTCCGACACTGGGAAGGCCTCCAAAAGCCTCCTGCAAGAGGTGAGGCCCGTTAAAACAGAGGTGAGACCCGTCAAGCAGGCGCGACCCGTCAGGGTACCTCTGCGAGTGTAAATTTTGTATGGGCGCGACCCGTCAGGCAAGTGAGACCTGTTGGGCAGTGAAAGCGACCCATCAACGTACCATCTACACAGAAATTTCCCAATAAGCTACTAAATCACTCCGGATTGCTTCAAGGTTGCAGGTAGGCCTCCCATCATTCAAATACATTGTTTGCCAATGCTTGAAAAGCATGAGAATGTATTTTAAAGTCATCATTTTGAAATAATGAGTCCAATGTATATTTGCTTAAGAAGGTCAAAATGCAAGTAGAGATAGGGTTTTGTTTTGCTGCTCTCAAGGTTATCCCTTTCACATCCTGAGATTGTTCATGAGGAGGGAGTACCATTACAACAGCATGATATCCCTGAGGCTAGATATGTCAGTTCTCCTCCATTGGTCACTTATCAGAGAGGCCACAGGGCCTTATTTGCAGCAGCTAGGCGAGTATTTTCTCCACATCAGGTGGAAGGGGTCTCGCCTTCTTCATCAGTTCAGCGAGTGTTATCTCCACACCAGGTGGAAGGGGCCTCGCCTTCTTCAGCAGCACAGGCAGCACAGAGGGGCAAGCAGCCCATGATCGAGGAGGGAATGACCGGTGATCCTGACATTGATATCATTGATCTTGATACCCGCTCTCCTACCACGGAGCTTCATGAGGTCATTCAGCAAAAGGAGGCCGAGAACCGCTTGTTGCAGTAGAAGTTAGAGATGGCACAATGCACAATCTCATATCTAGAGTAGCGCAACAAGCAGTTGGAGGATGAGCAAGTTCTTGATGAGTTGTGGAGGATTCGTAGTGACCGCATTTTGAATAGAAGAAGACCCGGTGATCTATTCCCCGCTGAGCGAGAGTCCATGCTTATCCAACTCAATGCTCACTTGGAGAGGATGTTGGCTAAGGCCAACCAAGATAAGAAATTGTTGAGAAGCATGAAGAACCATTATTGGGCGAGAATGCACGTGTGCAAGGCAAAAATGAAGATGTTCAAAAGGCGGTTGGCCAAGGCACTAAAACGGAGAAAGAGGCACGATCCCCTCCATATCTTGGCCGAGGCTTCACTCAAGGATCAAGGCACTAAATAGCTTAGCCACAGCACAAATCCCAAGAAATTTTGAGCATTTTGGGTAAATTTTGAAATTTTCAGGCAATTTACAGGTTTTCTCCATTAACGGGTCTCACCCCCGGTGAGACCCTTTGTCCCGACAACTCCATTTTACAAAAACTCAGCATTTCTGGATTTTTCATGGAAAGTTACACTTGCTCAGCCATTACTAAGAAATTTCATCAAGTTTTGGGCCTCAAGAAAGTCAAAAAACATGCAAAAAATGACTTTCTGCCACTTTTTTGACACACAAAAAGAAGTCTTGGGAGATTGCAATTTTGGAGGGGCAAATGACCACCAAATTCAGAAATTCCAGTTGGGTTGGAAAGTAGACATCCAGACCTTTCCAACAAGCCCACGTTTTCCTCATTTGGACACCTGGAAGTGCCCCAAAAGTGGTCCCAAAGACAAGCGACCTGTCAGGCAGAGGTATGAGACCTGTTGGGCAGTTTTCACAAGAAATTCATCTACAGCTCAGGAATTCGCCCAGCTTTGACCAGTTTTGACTTGAGATGGGATTTTTCACCCTCTTTGATGTAATTAATGTATTTTCATGTTGACATGACACTTATTTACCTTTTCTAGAAGATTCATTCATGAAATAGTGAACATTTAATGAATGGATTGGTTTCCTAGTTTATAGAGGCAAGTTGTTTTGACTGCCTAGTTGTTAGTGCTAAGTTTAGAAGTGGTTGAAACAGCTCCTAGAAGGATGAGCTCGACCCTTAGAGGCAGGGAAAGAGGTTAGATCATCTATATTATGTGCTTTCATACTCATTTTCATTGTTGGACTCTTGAGGGAGAAGCTATCATTGTATTATTTCACTGTATCACTGCAATTTTTGGCTAAGGAAGACCAGGGTTTTGCAGTCCTCTTTGGGATTCTTGTGGACTCATGTGTTGATGGTGTGTTTCTCAATGTTCTTGTAAGCTTTTTTATGTGATTCATTTCCTTTTTTTACTTCTGCACATTAAACAAATGAAGTGTTAAAGTAAGAATTCATGCTTGCCATGCTCTGCTTTTAAGTTTGTTTAATTTCAATGTTTTCTACTGTCTAAAGAGAATTCAAAATTATTGTTTGCTCTCTTTAGCTCTCTTTCTTTCATTCCTGACCATCCATTTCAGTTAAAGGCATCAACACTGTCTCCTACCTCGCCCTAAGGAACCCCCTGCAGAAACTGTGTCCCATCCCCGCAC
>APFE031254484.1:0-24007 GCA_000404065.3 Pinus taeda | reverse complement strand
TACAACCAATTGTTCTGACCCAACATCATCCTCCAGCAAGAAAGCCCTTCTTCACCTCAAGTAAAGCTTAGATCACCCAACACTATGATGTTACACCAGAAAACCAACAACACTTCTCTACAAGATACAAGCTTCCAGCCTCTGGATCTCTGTGATGAAGGATCCATATATAGATGATTGTAGGTGGGTGAGTCAGCTTCTGGGATTTTGATTAGTGTCCTCTCTCTGATAGTTCTTGGTTCCACTTGGAGATTGATGATCTCATACTCATCCCTGGGCGAAATCAGAGAGGCAAGTGTCAAAGGGGAAGTTTCTGGAATATTCTAAGATCCTCCACCTTGCAAACTGTCTCTGCCATTTGTCCATTCTCGCCCATCGCACCCTATAGAGGGGGCATCCAATATGCATCGCACCTCTTACACTGGGAAGGTAGTATGCATCGCACCCTCTGCACTGGGCATTCTGTATGGTCTAGTTTTGACCAGTTCTGAGAAGTTTTCTTTGGAGAACTTCTGGGAGATGATGTAATCAGCTGACCTTGTTCCTTTATGTAGTGAAGCAACACTTTTAGGGACTTAGGATCCCTTGGTTTATGGACATTTATGATTAGGGTTGCAGTGCCCAAAAATGTCTATAACACCATGTAGAAATTCCCACTGTAGATCAACATATTATGCAATAGACTAAAGCAAAATACAAGATCTACTTCTACAACAAACTTTGCGGAAGCTTAATCAATTTGAGCTAGATCAATTAGAACACATATAACTGAGAATGAGAAATCAATCACACATAACACAGAAGAAATAACCTGGGGAAAGCCTCAACTTAAAACCCCAATCTCTATATTATCATACAAGTGGAAATCTTGTTCAAGTTACAAAAAAAATCAACTCTCAAGCTATCCTGCTCTCTCTGCATTCAAACAATACTGCTCATAGACAGTCAAAGGCTCTCACAACCTTATCCTTTGCCCTCCAGGCCTCCTATTTCCTTGCACAATTTTCCTTGGGTCCTGTGTTGCCAGCTGTGTGAATTGACATCTTCACACACTCACTAACCTTTGATTTAACTGCGCAATCCTGAAGGAGATAAATCCTTCTACATGGATGAGTTTCCTTTATAGGAAAAAATCATCGAACTGATAGTGCATTGTCTCTCCTCTGATCTCAACTGGGTCTCTGACAAAATTGACATGCATGTGTTATTCATGAGAGAATATTCAGTTATCTGAAGTGCAGCAGTTACATGCATGCAAGCATTAACTAACTGAACTCACAATTAATTCAACAAATTGTTTGAATTAATCTAACTGGCCTTGACTTAGTTAACTGAGCCAACTAATTACAACTCAATATTACAACTCATCCTTATCTCTTTAACTGATGGATAAATTCCTCAATCAATGGCGAAACTGCTGAATGTCCCCACATAGACTTCATGTTTGATTTTCTACAACTAATTAACTCAAGATGAATTAATTAATTAATTTACAAACAGTTGCTAAGATCAAATTCGACTTCACTATTTTAGTTCAGGGACTAACTAAAATAGGAATCTATCCCGAACTGTTATTTGTAGCAATGCTATTTATAGCACTTCCATTTCATTCCTTGTTGCTATGTCCAACACTGGTACCCGAACTGCTATTTATATCAGTGCTATTTTTAGCACTTCTATTTTTAGCATTTCTTGTTGCCATTTTCAACAAATGTTATCATTCTAACAAAATTTGAATCTTTACTTTCAAATTTCATTTTTGTATGTGTAATTTGTATTTTTTTAGTATTATATATATACATGTGTGTGTGTGTGTGTATTGCCCTCTATGTCTTGTTTCCATGGTCATCGTGCCTCATGTCGAACACTCATTTTTCTATGTCCTGTATCACCGTGTCTTATGCATTAGATTACTAGGCCTTACAAACATAAACTCGTATATAAGTTCTAGTTGAGATAACAATTTTTAGAATAGATCAATCCATAAATAAAACTTGTTTGCTCTTATTGAACTACTTTCCATGCAATTAACCAAGCTTACAAAGCCAATACTTTCGCCATAATCTTATGTGCACCAAGTAAAGTAATGGGCCTCCAACCTTGAATGATATCCTTGGCCATGTTCTTTCAAATGAGCTTGACAATTCCTTGGTTGAAATATTTAGACATCCTACCATATGAGAAAACTTTAGCTGCCAAAAAATAAAAGCCATCTCTAATTGTGTCTCACATGGCCTTGTATAATTCACAAGGGAGGAAATCAATTTTTAATGACTTTCCATTCTTCATAAATCGATTTTTTTAAAATTAATAATGACAAAGCTTAGGATTAAGTGAATTATACATTTACCATAAAGATGTTGATGTGCTCGAGGTTTGGTATGTTGGGTGTGTGTTATATTCTTTCCACGACTAGTCGCACATGTAAAGGGGTCATAGGGGGGATGATAACCCCAATGTTCGTTGCGCTGGGTGCAACAAGGGAGTCATAGAGGGGGTGCAACCCCCCCTATAGGGGGGTTTCAAGGGGGTGGTAGCCCCCGTGCACGGTGTCTAGGGCACTGCCCTGGAAAAATTTGTTTGGACCCTATATTAGGTGGGCAGACCTACTTATGTTTTTGTGCATGGGTTTTTCACATGGTTTTGAGCATGATGGTTTTTTGCCCATGGTATTTTGTAGATCATGTAACAGGAACTACGGTTATTTTCTAATCCATCGTATGGATTGGGGTTTATGAATGTTTTAGCATGTATATTTATGTATTGTAACAGTGAAAGGAACATAATGAAAAATCAATATGGTAGTCCCAATTTTGGGATCCAGGGGAAAATCTTTGTGTATTTGTTTTATACTCTCGTCATTGTTTATTTTTTGTTTTTAGAATTCATATGCACATACCTTATGTACAAGGTTAAAACCTACATGGTCCATAATATGTGCATGTGGTGAACACAATGTTCTCACATATGTTAACATTTGTCTATTTTAACATGTAATGACCATTGTTTTGAACTAATTCTATACTTGATTAACTAAGTGGTTTTAAAATATTAATAATAAGTGTGTGTGTGTGTGTGTGTGTGTGTGTTTTGCTTGTTAGTAAAATTTTTTCTATTAATTCAACTAAAGGTTACAACATGTTTACCCATGATATTATGATCTTTCGACCTCACTCCTATTGGATTCGTTGGTCAAAAGTGAAACACAAAATCTCATTACAAAGTGTCAAAATTCATCGAGAATCCAAAACCAAAATGACCAAAATGACCAGAAGACCTCTAAGATAAAGATACAGCCCACCAACATCAAGGAATAAAAGGATTTTCCTAAGCAAGAATAATCGGTACTTGCCTTGGAGGATATGGTGACCTGTGGTCTCCGTGAACATGAAACTCTAAGTGTGAAATCCTTTCCTCCATGCGGTCCATGCGCTCCACCAATCTCCATTATCCCAGCTGAAGTGATGCCAAACGGTCTAACATATTCCATTGGTTTTGTTGCAGATTATTCATGGAGCTTATAGCTTTGTTTCAATCATCGTTGTGGTCTTGTTCCAAATTTTCCAAAAGAAGGATGATGTGCCACATATGGGAGTCTAAAAATTCAAAAGGGGGAGGAAGGTCAACATGGCTAGGAGAAGGGACTTGGGTAAAGGTCACCTCCTCCTCTAACTTCGCCTCCATTCTGCCAGCTACCCTTCCCACTGCATATTTCCCTCTATGCTCTGCTCATTGCCTCCGCATTCCTAAACCCCTCCATGCTCTACCTCATTGCCTAAGTATTGTCAACTTGACTCCAACACATTTGAAATTGCACCCTATCTCTGACACTATACATAAGTTTGACAATACGTCCACTTCCTTTGAAACAACTGTGAAATTTGCTCAATACCAAGTGCAAGCCTCTCGAAGGCGAGGCAACACTTGGTCAAGACTACCCCATCGATCTACCATTGTACCACTACATGTTAACCTCAAACCGCTCCCTTCAATGGTGACTATTTTGACAAGGTTAATACTGCACCGCTCGGGGCACAAGGAGAACACAAAATTATCTATGAGAAAACTAAAAGACCAAAATCTCTTATGCCATAAATAATGACCGAAACCATTGACAATCAGCTGTGAATTACATAAATGGGAATATCCCTGAAATTGGCGATCGAGCACACCGCATTGGAGCCTCTCCAATCCCTTACTCTAACTTTTGGTTGAGGCCTAGTGAATGTTGGACCAAACTTCCAAAAACATAAGAAGAAGACCATACAATGGAATTTCCACCCTCGACCAGAAAGAAAGATAGCCCTAAGAAGGTCACAAGGACAATCAAGGGAGCTTTACTAGAATGCCATAAGAAAAAAGCTAGTGTTGAGATGCTCTTTAAACTATCAAACCCTGTGCACTTAATTTATTTGCAGGAAGCTTCCAGTGACATGACAAGACCCAACTCTTCGCCCCCCTAGATCCTAAATTTGACACAATTTACCCCGCACAACACCAGCCATAAAAATCCACTTGCCATTAGGAATTCCACACACAAAGCACCAAATTCAAAGGAGCATGCACAAGTTATTGACGTGTGCATACTCTTCAAAATCACCTTCGCCCTCCCAACTTCCCATAACCAAGCTTGCACCTATCCAAACAAAACTCTCCATCCCACTAATAACACAATCGTCCAACATCTAAAAGTTTTTGTCCATAGTGAAATTCATCCCACCAACTTACCATTTGTACCTTCATTCAATGCATGTGAGAGAATGATTCTCCTTCCCATCCTCTATATGCCCACGATATTCCACCCCCATTGGTGTATTAATAATAATATATAATATATAATAGAGGCGAGAGGAGAGCGAGAGAGAGAGAGAGAGAGGTGTAAGGGGAATTAGCAACTGGGCCAGTCTCATACTTACATGACACAGGGTCGATTCCAACCGCTACCATTATACCATTAGATCAATTGCATCGCCCCTAGCATGCAACCATGTGTAAGCAACTAAGGATTTAAATGTGTGACCTTGTACTCACATTACTTTACTTTTTTATGGACTTGCCAAGTGAGCTCCCTCGGGTGGCTAACAACAAGTAATTATTAGTGTAGCCATGTAGATTAAAGGAATGGTAAAATTGATATGCATCAATCCATGATAAGAATCAAAATACTTAATTCATGATACATGTTACATTGCTAAGATTAAAAATCATGAAAATTAACTACATTGTGACTTTCTTTTATATTTATTATTATTATTGTTTATAAAAAGAATTATTTTGCTACAATACCATAGGCAAATGTTATGGCTTCTCAATACCACATGTCCAAAAAAATCATAATTCATTTCTTATGACACTTTCTTTTGATTAACCAGTCTAATTAAAAGGGTAGAAAGGGCATAACTACTTTTAGATAAATCTCAACCTTTGATTTCTGAATACTACTATGAATATTTGAGAATATTCAATGGAGGTTAAATCCTACCATCCACCTAATAGTTATTGATAATCAAATTAAAATTGTGGTATGTTGATAATTAAATTAAAATTACAGAATCCCCATTCCAAAATAGACACACATATCAATGCAACCATATAAATTAAATGGTTGATAAATGTCAATAGGCATCAATCTATGATAAATATCAAAACACTTACCCTATTATACATCTCATAATGCCCCCCCCAAAAAAAAAAAACTCATTAAAATTAATTAGATTATAAAAATAATTAATATATGAGTTAAACATATATACATTTAAAAAAATATCTAACAATTTTCTCAACTATGGAGGTTTAGCCCCACTTTACCATGGGAAATCTCAACTTGTAAATAACTCTTCTTACAATACCATGGCTTATCAATACCACATGCCAATATGACATGTGTTGATAGTGGTGTAGATCCATCTTAACCACTAATTCAGCAAGCCCCGAGAGGAATCAAAACCCTTTATGTGTAAAATTTCTTTAAGAGTACAAAACTTTAGATCTATGGTTAAGATATGTGTAATTTTCATATCGTAAACCCCTTGAAAATCCTTTTTTTTTGCAAGTTCAACATTTGTGAGGCTACATCATGGTCATGTCTAAGAATAACATTCAAACGTGCTAAGGAATTGAACCGATGATTTGACACAACATCTAAGAGTGCCTTAACAACACATCCAATCATCATCTATCTAAAACCCCATGGACAAATATACATCAATATTCCTTAACCTTAAAGTTAAAATATTTTACTTATGGTCCTCCTCTATTTGGGCACACACACACACATAGATATACATGGATGGATATTGAAGTAAATCAGTTTAAAAGAACATTTAAATAACCTATTTAAGTTCTGTATTGAAATATATTAAAGCCTTCATGAGTTTACATTAGAGTATAGTAGCCAATGATGGTTGAATGATGGTTGTGAGTATTCTGACTGCTCGTTTGATAACTAAGTTAGGATAGGTTTTCAAATAAAAAAATAAAAAAAGAAGGAAAGAAGGAATAAAAAGAAAAAAGAGAATTATATATATATATATCACAATCAAAAGTAAAAATATAAGATTTTTTTACTTTTAATGATTAATATGCTTTTTTGTACTTGATGATGGGAAGAGTGCCCACCAGAAACATTAGACAAATTATAAATCCTATTACACAGTTTTCTCTGGAAATCTTCCAACTTTGTCTTTTTTTATTAAGTTCATTTAAAATTATGTTAATTCACATGTATTTCGAAATATTTTATTTATTGTATAGGGGAATTAACAAACTGGGTTGATGACATAGGGTCGATTCCAACCACTACCACTATACTCTTATGTCAATTGTGTCACCCTAGTATGCAGTCATGGGTAAGCAACCAAGGATTGAAACATGTGACCTTGTACTCATGCTTAATTTACATTTTCACAGATTTGCCAAGTAAGCTTTCCCAAGTGGCTAACAATAAATAACTATTAATGTAGCCATGTAAATTGAATGGTTAGTAAATGTTGATATGCATTAATCCATGATAAAAATTAGAACACTTACTTCATGATACATATTACATTGCTAAGATTAAAAAATCATGAAAATTAACTACATTACGACTTTATTTTAAATTTATTATTATTATTGATTATAAAAAGAATTCATATATGAGTAAAACATATATACATCCTCCACTTACCATTGAGATTCATAACCTATAAATAGGTTTTGCTATAATACCATGGGCCAATATTATGGCTTATCAATACCACATGTCCAAAAAAAACCCATAATTCATTTCATATGACACTTCCTTCTAATTAAAAGAGAATAAAGAGCATAATTAATTTTAAAATAAATCTCAACCTTTGATTTCTAAATACTACGAAAAATATTTAGTTGAGGTTAAATCCTTCCATCCACCTAATAATTTTTTATAATTAAATTAAAATTATGGAAGCCCTATTCCAAAATAGATAGGGCTATTAGCACAACCATATCAATTAAATGGTTGATAAATGCAAATAGGCATCAATCTATGGTAAGTATCATAAACACTTATTGTGTTATACATCTCACATTGCTAAAAAAAAAAGAAGTCATAAAAGTTAACTAAATTATAAATTATTATTACTATTTAAAAAAATAAATATATGAGTTAAACATATATACATTAAAAAAAACATCTAACAATATTCTTAACTATGGAGGTTCACCCCCATTTTACCCCAGAAAAATCTTAACTTGTAAATAGCTCTTCTTACAATACCATGGTTGCTAACACCACATGCCTTATATGACATCTATTCATACTAGGATAGATCCATCTTAACCATAGTTGTAGCAAGCCTCGAGAAAGAAAGAAAGAAAGAAAATTATTTTAATGTCCACGAGGCTAAAGATAACATATGGGAAATATTGCTTCTTCATCTAGTTGATGTATTCGGCTCCTTTCCTGTGAAGCCTCACAATAAGCGCTCCCAGCTTCTCGACAAACCCCTCACTAAATAGATTATCCCAAGAGCTAGCTGCCAAAATATCTGCACAACTTTCCTTGTTGTCTTTGAAGACCTCACATTCTAAAATGAAATGCTTTTCTGTTTCCACTTTTTGGAAAGAACAAAAAATACATACTCTTTCCTCCCACACTTCTTTTGGCCTTTTCCATCACGTTGTTTCACAATGGAGTTGATGAGAATTAGTCCTTAACTGAGTAATAAGAATTTTGGCTCTCCAATAAATATTGGCCTCTATGTACACTTTTTGTCGATGATTATGAGTGGGATTAGACACTTCAATACAATACTTTTTCTTTCTCCCTGGCTCCTTATACCAGTTATTCTTATGGAACTTATCCATAACAAAAGATTATATCTCTTTACTATTTATGGGACACACTTTCAAGCAAATACCCCATTTACTAAACCATTCGTTATTTTGTTGCATCCAAGTCTTTTTTCTTTTGCACAATATGTCATTAAAAGAAACCTTAAGCCATCTGCCCTCTCCCATTTGCTCAAATTTTTTTAAATACCTTATGACTCGCACCATAGCAATTGTTTCAATAGGATCATCCCCTCTTTCACTTAACAAGATAGAATAAGGAATTGCACTTTTAATTTTGAATTTGTTTGTAATCAAACGCTTCTGAATTTTCTCAATTTGTTTCCATTGCATGTTGGATGTACTGATGGCCCAAAATTCACAACCATAGAGAATCATCGAAATCACTAGAAGCCCAAAAAGAGTTTGAGTGGTTTTCTAGTCCCATAACTTTGCCTTTCTACACCTATTTTGAAAAGCATAAAATGTTTTCCAACCCCCCAAAGTTCTTTTCTTTCTACAACCATCCCATCTTAGATTTTTGTTGAAGTCAATTCCGAGGTATTTGTAATCCATAACTTCTTCCAGAATGTTTCCTTCAAAGTAATATTTATGCTGGTTATGTTTTATTTTTTAGAGAAAACCACTACTTTTGTTTTGCTAATATTGACTTGCATCGCCACCCTTATGCAAAAATGCTCAAGGGATAGTAATTGCTCTTTCAAACCAATAGTAGATTTAGAAATCAGAATAAGGTCATCTCCATACAAAGAAGCCTTATAACAAACTTGCCCAAAAAAATACCATCACCCCCTTACGAATTTAACCACTCCTTAAGCTTGTCGATATATAAACCAAAAAGGGTAGGAGACAATGGGCAACCTAGCTTGACTTCGATATTGCTTCTAAAACTTTAAAAAATGCCCTCTGAAGTTATAATTTTGACTTTCACCTCTCCATGCAACCTATGCACAACTGCTCTCAAATGTTTAGGAACCCCAGGTTCCTCCATTCTCTGCCAAAGCTTATCTCTGGGAACTAGGTCAATTTTATTTATTTATTTATTTATTTATTTTTTTATTTTTTTGAAAATCAACAAAGCAATAAAAGACATCTTCCTTTTCTCCCAAAATTTTTCAATGATGTGCCTTAAAGTTATACAATGATCAATTGTGGAATGTTTAGGTCTAAAACCTGTTTGCCCTTCAGCATGCTTATCTTCTTCTTCTGCCCACTTGCTGATTTTAATTTCTAGCATGCTTCCAAATAACTTTGCAAATAAAGGGTTTATCATTATAGTCCTATAATTGGAGGTATTATTGACGTCACCACTCTTGAAAAGAGGTATTGCTAGGTTAGTTGTTCAATCTATAGGGAACCCCTGTTGTATGATGTTGTTGAAAATGTTTGTAATGTGAGGTGCAAGAATCTTTGAGCCCCACTTTAGATACTCTATTTGGAGTTCAGCTAAGTCTTTTGCTTTTCCAACACCCAACTTCTTGATACTGATCTTGTTAAAATTGGAAACTAGGGCCAAACTCCATGTGGGTCATCTTATTAATGGTAGCTGATATTTTTCTTGGATCCCTCTCATCGAGAGGTGTAGGATTGATCTAAAGATCATCCGATTCAGATAAATATTCATGGAGGTATGAATTTATTTGTGTTATGGGACAATTCATCAAGGTCGGCTAACAACCAAATAAACCCCACTTGTGCTCAACATTTTAGTATAAGTAGAGGCGGCCTTCAAGTCATTTCAACACACTTTGTATCACTTCCTCTCTACTTGTCTTTGGGTTTTAGTAGGAGGAGAGATCCTAAGGGATAACACTTCCCTAATCTAGAGGGAGTGCCCTAGTCTCTACGCTGCCCTAATGAAGAAGCCCTAGACACATGAGGAAAGGGAGATCTAGCATGGTGAAGGAGGCCTAACAGTAAGCCCTAACGCTGCCCTATGGAGAAGCCCTAATGCTGCCCTATGGAGAAGCCCTAACACTGCCCTATGGAGAAGCCCTAACATTGCCCTATGAAGAAGTAATAATACGTAGACATGGAAATGAAGGCAGAAACCCTAGCCACAAGTCTAAGGAGAAGAGATGCCATAAACCTAGTTGCTACAATGCCTAATGGAGATGGCACCTAAACATTGTCCTAGAAGAAGTGCTCTACACATGGAATACCCTTGCTATCATGAAAGGAAAAGCCCTTATCCTATACGCAGTCATGAAAGGAATACCATTGCTGTCATGGAAGGAATGCTCTCACACGTAAACATTGAGATAAAGAATCCACACCTTTAGCTATCCTTAATGTTGTTCTAAATAAGGATGCTCTATCTGTCGTTTGGATTGAATCACAGTCATGAATGATAGATCCAAGTCTTATGATGAATGTTGTAACATTATATACAACATAGTATATGACAAAAATATGTATGGTACAACAATGGTGTAGCAGTATGGACAACAAGAAGGATGGTGCAGCAGTGGGACAACAATGCTACATGCTACTGCAATGATAAGCAATGGGACAACAAAGGCAACTTGGTGTAGTATGGTGTAGCAATGGGACAACAATGGTCAATGGCATATAGTGCACATTGGTACAACAATGGTACAATGGTACAACATGGGACAACTAGTATTTAGTGCAACAAATTCATGGTGTTGTTATGGTATGGCAAAGCACAACAGGACAACCATGACGTTGTGCAGCAGTGGCACAATGGTCCAGCTGCATGCAAGGGACAACAAACTAACATTGGGACAGTTATATTGTACTTAGCAGCAAGTACACAAAGCATGCAAGGGACATAAAACAATCAATGGGACAACTAACATGGACAACATGGTTCAATCATGACACATGAGACAACAATACAACATTAGGTATAACAGTCATAAGGTCCAACATTGTGATGACGGGTGTAACATGGGCGGCACGGTGAGGTGCAACATGATGACGAGATGCAACACGATGATAGGTGAAGGAGTCACCTTGGAGAATCAGTTGAAGCAGCATGTCTTCAATTGATCTCATGTATCATCTTCTTAGAGATGATCTATGCTCTCATCTAGATAAGTCAAAGTGTTGAATTCAATTTTAAATGTACTCTCTCCCTGGCTAGTGCCACATCTTGTGTTCTCTTATCTTGGCTTGTTTTTTGCGATTTATATTTATGTTCTATCTGTGGTTTACTTTAATGCTGATGTGATTGCTAATCTGGAAAAGTTATTGAGCTAACTGTGAAAATTGAAATAAATTGCTCTAGCATAGAACATACATAAACTTAACATGGTATTAGAGCTGAGGTGAAGACAAAGCCGAAGCAAGAGTGAAAGAGAAACCACCGAAGACAATTGGGAAAGGAAAAAAGGATCAATGGATTCCTCATCCGTCTTCTAATTCACCAATGGTGAAGTTGAAGTAGAGAAAATTATCAGAATGGCATAGTGGAATTTTTTGATGGCCTACTTGAAGATCACTTCCATGGGAAGTCCAGATCTAAGGATGGAAGGAAAGGCAGTTCAACCATTATGTGAAGGAGTGTCCGACTGGAGGGACACATCACTTGATGATGATAACAATCATTCCAAGGACATCTTCAATGATCAGAGGAATGACAGGTAATGCAGGTCATCAAGGATGCAACCGACTCTTCAATGAAAGCAAGGAACCCCAGGTATGAAGAATCAAATGTTGTTTCTGACAAGATAAAGAAGCATTATCTTGTATTGGCCCTCTCCTTCAGATTCTTTGGGAATCTAGCTTATTGATTGTAGTGCTTCAAGGCACCTCATCGGATAGAAGGGTGCTCTCTCGAATTTGGTAGAGATGGAAACAATCGTGGGATTATACTTGGAGCCAATGCCACCTATTCCAAAAAGGGTGTAGGATGTTACTCCTCAATTGAATGAGGGTAACTCGATTCATTTACATAATCTCTTTTATGTACCTAATCACAAGAAGAACCTGGTGTCCATTTCAACAATGGAAGTCAAAGGTTTCAGGGTGGCATTCATCGATGGAAATGTACATGTTTGAAAATAGAATTTTCAAAGATGCTTTTACTTGTAGGTTCAAGGCTGGCAATTTGTATCAAATTGCAGAAAGTACATTAGGGACCATGTCAGTTGACACATAGCACCGGAGGTCTGTGAGTCAGATGATGATAGGTATGCCTAAATTCGAAAGGAGAATGAAGGTACATGTTTGAGATGTACCGAAGAAAAATCTCATAAGGGGACCATTCCCGTCATGTAGCAGGTCCACAGGTTTGGAACAACCCGTAGGGTTTGACATTCATCAGGAATCTCATGTATGCAGGTGGAAGAAATCCTCTATGGCTTGAAGCTAACCACCCTGGATTTGATATGAGAGGATTGATAGCTGTCAGATGAAGCTGAGATTCACTAACAGTGAAGATGATCCAAACCATTGTTTAAAGGTTGTGGATGATAGACCTCTCATACTGGCACCTTCTGAGGACAACCTATTTCTGACAGGTGCAGATCCTCTCACTTGTAGAAGTAAAAGGGAGTTGGATTCCAGATGTGGAATGGTAAATTGCAAGGTAGTGACTACCTCGAGGATCTTAACTTTCAGAAGTTATATGGTGGTGATGATGGACCAAATTTGGGAAATGCCTATAAGTTTCATAAATTCATTTGCATTGATGTTCTTGGTGAACTTTTGTCCGAATATATGTTTTGCAGTTAGCATGGTGAGCACATATTTGGTTGAGCCTCACTGGATTGATGCCAAGAATATTCTGAGATATTTTCGGGGCACAATCTCTCATGGATTGAGATACATTGTCGAAAATATGAAGCTGCATGATTATTCGAATGCTGACTAGGTAGGCAGTATGGAGGATCATTAGAGCACTTCTTAGTGTTGGTTCTCTTTGGATCCTGCTTCGATATCATGGATGAGCGAGAAGTAGAATTCGGTTGCTATAAGCACCGCTGAGACCGAATACATAGCTACGAGTATGATCTCATGTGAAGCTACCTGGTTGTGGAAGCTCTTCAGTGATCTGTTTGTACACATGATGAATACCACTGTGATTCTCTATGATAACTAGGGGGGATTCGATTGTTGAGGAATCTCGTATTCGATGATTACTCCAGCAGATAGATATCAGATACTACTTTATCTAGGATATGGTACATTAATGAGAAGGGAGGCTCCATCACATTGAGACTAATGTACAGGTCGCAAACATTTTGTCAAAGCCCCAGGGAAAGCTCAATCTGTAACTTTCCTGAACGACTTGGAGTTGTTGAGAGACCTTCTTATAAGGGTCCTGCATGTTGCATGCATTGAGATCTGGGAGCTCTAGAGGGGAATTGGGGTACTTACTGGAGCAACACAGGACCATAGGGCGACTCACCCTCCCCTAATGGTGCGTTGTGTACAGGGTGAATGGCTCAACATTCCCCTGTGATACCCCGTGGCGACTTTGGGACAGGACGATTCGTTCTCCTATGGGACAAGATGATTAGTTATCCTATGGGACAGGATGATTAGTTCTCCTGTCAGGGAATCCTACCCATGTAGTCTGGGACTCACGGGAAGTACCTCTCATCTAATCAATGAGCAGGGAAATGGGGTTAGGGACAATAGTAGTACTATCGATGGATGCATCGTTGTATCTACTATAGTCCCTATGCTAAGATGACCTCCACTGATCTGGGATTAATGAAACTGATCTGGGATCAATATGAGTGGTTTGAGACACTCTCTTGTGATATTGGTCTGGGATCAATAAAACTGGCTTGGGGTCAGTGAGAGTGATATGACACACTCTCTTCATATGGAACTGACTGCAGGTTAGTAGAGAATGGTATGAGACATTCTCAATCAATTCTTCTTCTTCACGGTTCAGAAGAGCAGAGTAGTGCAAGGCACTAATGGTAGAGATAGTACAATTAGACATGTGGATTAGCGGACGGAGTTCTCCCTAGTTGAGAGGGAGTGTTAAGATTGGGAACTAGGGTCAAAATCCATGTGGGTCATCTTATTAATGGCAGCTGACATTTTTCTTGGATCCCTCTCATCGAGAGGTGTAAGATTGATCTAAAGATCATCCGATTCCGATAAGTATTCATGGAGATATGAATTTATTTGTTTTATGGGACAATTTGTTAAGGTCGACCAACAACCAAATAAACCCCACTTGTGCTCAACGTTTTAGTATAAATAGAGGTGGCCTTCAAGTAATTTAAACACACTTGGGATCTCTTCCTCTCTACTTTTATTTGGGTTTTAGTAGGAGGAGAGATCCTAAGGGATAACATTGCCCTAATCTAGAAGGAGTTTCCTAAGCTCTACGTTGCCCCAATGAAGAAGCCCTAGATACAGGAGGAAAGGGGGATATAACATGGTGAAGGAGGCCTAACAACAAGCTGTAACACTTCCCTATGGAGAAGCCCTAATGTTGCCCTATGGAGAAGCCCTAATGCTGCACTATGAAGAAGTAATAATACGCAACATGGAAATGAAGGCAAAAACCCTAGCCGCAGGTCTAAGGAGAAGAGATGCCCTAAACCTAGTTGCTACATTGCCTAATGGAGATGGCACCTAAACATTGTCCTAGAAGAAGTGCTTTACACATGGAATGCCCTTGCTGTCATGAAAAGAAAATCCCTTATCCTATACGCAGTCATGAAAGGAATGCCATTGTTGTCATGGAAGAAATGCTTTCACATGTAAACACTGAGATAAATAAGCCACACCTTCAGCTATCCTTAATGTTGTTCTAAATAAGGATGCTCTATCTTCCATTTGGATTGAATCACAGTCATGAATTATAGATCCAAGCTTTATGATGAATGCTATAACATTATAGACAACTAGTCTATGACAACAAGATGTATGGTGCAGCAATATGGACAACAAGAAGTATGGTGCAGTAGTGGGACAACAATGCTACATGGTTTTGCAATGATAAGCAATGGGACAACAAAGGCAACTTGGTGCAGCATATGGTACAACAATGGGACAACTATGGTCAATGGCATATAGTGCACAATGGGACAACAATGGTACAATGGTACAACATGGGACAACTAGTATTTAGTGCAACAAATTCATGGCGTTGTTATGGTATGGCAAAGCATAATAGAACAACCATGACATTGTGCAACGGTGGCACAATGGTACAAAAACATGCAAGAGACAACAAACTAACATTGGGACAGTTGTATGGTACTTAGAAACAAGCACACCAAGCATGTAATGGTATAGCAAGCATGCAAGGGACAACAAACAAGCAATGGGACAACTAACATGGAAAACATGGTTCAATCATGACACATGGGACAACAGTACAACGTTAGGTACAACAGTCATAAGGTCCAACATTGTGATAATGGGTGTAGCATGATGCAGCACGATGAGGTGCAACATGATGACAAGATGCAACACGATGATAGGTGAAGGAGTCACCTTGGAGAATCAGTTGAAGCAACATGTGTTGAACTGATCTCATGTATGATTTTCTTAGAGATGAGCTATGCTCTCATCTAGATAAGTCAAAGTGTTGACTTCAGTTGTAAATGTACTATCTCTCTCTACTGAACTATTTAAGAACATATAAGAAGAATTGATCAAGGGTTTCCCCACATTGGGGTTTGTCCCTGGCTAGTGCCACATCTTGTGTCCTCTTTTCTTGGCTTGTCTTCTACAATTTATATTTATGTTATATCTGCAGTTTACTTTAATGTTGATGTGATTGCTAATCTAGAAAATATATTGAGCTAACTGTGAAAATTGAAATAAATTGCTCTAGCATAGAACATACCTAAACTTAACACATCTTTACCTCTTGCACTGTGAAGAGTTCAGTATCAGTGCTGACCAAGGGGGGAGGGTCAACCTTGGGATCTTTCTCATAGAGTTGTCTTGCATAGTCAAACCATTTAGAAGTTGTAATACTATTTTAAATTTGCAAAGGAGAGGGATCAAATTTCTTAATGTGCAAATTTTCTTTAAGGGTACAAAACATTAGATCTATGGTTAGGATATATGTAATTTTCATAGTTTAAACCCAATGAAAATCCCTTTGGACACTTGGATTGTGCAACTACACGGGGTGATTTTTCAATTCCATTAAATCTTTGCTACTTTTTATGAACCATATTGTCCACATTAAAATGTCCTTTTGTTATTAATATATAATTTTAAATATACATAAATATGACTTAATCTTAAAAGTTTAAATATTTTATTTATGGCTGTCTTCTATTTGGGCATTAAAATTTTGTTTGTATATATATATAACTTTCTTTGAAGTGGATATCCAAGTAAATCAATATTCAAAGTTCTTTATTGAAATATATTTAAAAAGTAAAGTGAAAGACGTGGTTTTCCTTGAATAAGGGGGATGAGCCAACGTGCATTAGTGGATAGTAGCCAATGATGATTGCCCTCACTATTGGTTTGACAACGAAGCTATGATAAGTTTTCCCATTGTAATAAAAAGGGGAAAAATTGTATGTATTTATCATTATCAAAAGTTAAAATATAAGAATTTGTTTACTTTTAATTATTTGAGAGTGGGATTATTGATGTTTTATAATGATTTTAATAAAAACTAACCAAATATGTATATTTCTTTTGTTTTTTACTATAGTTGACATTGTTTTTATATTTATAGATTTTTTTCTCTTTTCTTTTCAAAATAGGCACTTGGCAACTCCACATTGAGCATGGACAAAATCACACATCACCCTCATATTGGGTTGTAAGTGTTGAGACATTTTATTTAATTAAATAAATTGAGATAAATGAGTTAAAAAATATAATTAAATTGGAGATAAATTTTAACTTTTGATTTATGAATAGTACTAACATGTATGATTAAGAGTTAATTACTTGATGCTAAATAGAGCCTATGTAAAGAGTTTTGATGCTAAATGGAGCCTATGCAAGGAATTTTTTGCTCAGGTGGATATGAAAAATGAAAAAATAATCATTTAATGAATATTAAAAAGGTAATGAGATGTCTTTTATTCCCGCAATCTTGATATACATAGAAATGAAGTTAACATAGATGTTTGATAAAAAACGTGAGAACTCTCAATTATTGATGCATGAGTATTCAACTCAACAATTTCATTACATTCTAGTTAACTTAGGGTGTCTTGTGTTTTCAAGGAAATTGGTTTCCTATGTATGTAATTACTAATGTTTTGAGTGATTAGAGTAGGAATTAATAGATATTGTGAGGATATTTGTAAATGCTCTCGAATGTACGAGAACATGAAATCAATTATAAGTCTTAGACTAGAAGGTGGTGTCATGATTCATGGAACTAGAGAGGACTCTTAGGGATTACTGGAGTTAAAAGTGGACTTAGAGGATATTCGGGATTTAGTTCAACAGATTAAGGATATGAACCAGAATTGGTTAAACAGAACCTTTTGTATAAATGTAAGCCTAAAAGGCATAACAAAGAGGTAGAGGTCAGCAGTCAGTCAGTTAGTTAAGCCTACAGGCAAGGAAAGGAAAGGCCACTGATATTGAAAATCAGGCCGAGGAAGAAATTCCTGTGTAAATGGTTGTTTATTAATACAGATAACTTGATTCTAAGTTTGTGTGATGTGTATTTGAATTATAAGTTGTGTGTGAAATTGAGTAATTCTATGTAACGTAGGTTGCAAGTATGCAGAATCAGAGAAGAAGTGCAGAGAGGAGTGTTAGGGTTCTATACACAGAAAGTATTGGAGAAAGCCTTTAATGTTACATCGAAAGTGAAGGAAGCATAAAGGCACGATCGGAGATCGAGATTAGAACAAGTGAAGATCGTGAGGCGAAGACAAATAAACAGGCAGAAAGTTGAATGGGCAATTATACAGTAAGAGCCAAAAGAATGTATCAGTGCACATGAACCGTTAGATCAATCAGATCAACGAATGAGAGCAAGGGAGATAGACGACTAAGATTAAGTCGCAGAAAATAAGTCAAGAAGATGAATTGCGGAGATTAAGCGATAACTCTGTATTAAGCCGAGTTCTTTAAAGATTCGTATTAAGCACGTGGGTGGTATTCATAAAGGGTAAGTAGTTTCTCGCGCGCCCTAAAGGTGGTAAGCAGTCTTTCAAAATTTCATGCGATTACCTTTAGTGGTTGACGGTAGCAAACAATGGAGAGAGAAAATCACTTTTCTCACGTGCTCTCGATTTGATATGGCTCGTGCAAGTATCTGCGCGAGATTGATCAATGATGGAGATCAGCCAATCTTGTTGGTGATTGGGTGACGCGAAATCCATTGGATTAGACGAAGTAGATCAATAGTGGATATCGTCCAGGAGAGTTAATGATCAGGTGATGCGATAACCGTCGGATGGAGGAATGAGATCAACTGCAGAGATTGAATGCGCTAAGGAGAGCATCAATATCTGTGCAAAGGTTTGAAGAATGGCGGAAAAGGTAAGTTTTAAACGTGGGTTATGAATATTTCTATTATACAAGAGTTATAATAAAAATAAGCGGATTAATATATTTTGGGTTAAGTTAAGAATTAACAAAAGTTTATGAAGGGTTGTGTAAGGTTCTGCTTAAAGGCTTATCAAAGGTTTATTAAAGGTTTAGACTTTGGATAGTTAAGTCTAACATTTCTGCATAGAGTTTATTTAAGAAGCCTTGAACCTTGATTAAGTGATCCAAAATGGATCTTGGATAAACCTCTAAGTCTAAAAGGCTTCATATAAGAGGTAAAAGGTGCTAAATGGCACAAATCCTTTGTAAATCAGAGGAAAAATTAAAGTCAAAGGATGCTCTTGGGAATAGTCTCATTGCATAGATATCTTCATTCTGAATCTAATGCAATTTGAATGGGCTAAAATGGACTTCGGATGAAGAAGTTATTGTAGAAAAAAGTTTGCCCATTGTCCTTTGAAAATGAGGCAATTTCTTATATAAATGGGACTTAAGAGAAATAAATGCTTTCTGTGGGAAGATCGCATCAGAAGGTTCAAAGGGAGGACTTAGACCAAAGGCCTTAAGGACACCCGATTAGCGATCTTCGATATATCGGATCGGAAGTAGGCTGCCATGCGATACCGGGACCCTGGGCGAGCCGATTGCGATATGCGATGGTCGACGATTGGTGATCGACACAGTCAAAGGGAAGACCCCTAGGGCCGTTGCGATTGTGATATGCGACATGCGATTAGGGACGATAGTGATGCGCCAATATCTGCGATCAACAAATCCCTGATACAAGGAGCCAATGCCAATGTGACATGCGATTACAACTTGCGACAAAGTGTGGACCTGATGAGGTTTATGAACGTGGTTGAATAATATTTGAAACCTGGAATTTCGGAATTTTTGTATATTCCCGTGTATTTGACCATGTGACAATGCGATTGCGATATTGCGACCAAAGGTGGACCCGATAAGGATTATAGACGTGATTTCATATTATTTGAAATCCGGATTTGGGGATTTTCTTTATATTTCTGTGTGATTTTGTTTTGGCCTTATGCAATGTGATTTGCGATGACTGATGAAGAACACGGAACCGACAGGTTTATAGGGGCGATTCTATATTATTTGAAGTCTGGTTAAATGCTCAATGATGCGTTTTCACCAGTTTTTCCTGTGTATTGCGTTACGTCTTCGAACAGGGGATTTTTGCAGGAGGAAGGCCGAAAGGTTGGGTTTCCGGTGCCACCAGTTCATTTCCATAAGAAACTGATTCTTTTGTGAAAACGCATGGTTTTCCATGATGGAGGAATGTAACCAAATGGTTACAAATACACATAGAGCTCAATTGACAGGGTTGTTGAAGGTTGTCGAGATTCGTTTGGAGGTCGAGAAAACCACCGATAACACAGAGCGAGAGCGAGAGCCGACAGCCAGAGCTAGAGCCAGAGCCGAGAGCTGGAGCCAGAGCGAGAGCAAGAGCCAGATTCGAGAGCCAGAGCCAAGAGAACGACAAAGAGATCAAATGATCTAGTTTTTGTTGATGTCTGATGTGTGTTGAAGATAGAAGAAGGAGTTCCAGAGATAGTAAGAGAATTCTAAGGGAGTTGGTGCAAGCTAGAGCTCAAGATAGCTTAGAGCGCTGATTGAAGGAATCTAGTCTAGAGAAGCCTAGATCTGTCTGTAGAATATGGATAGCCAGGGGGACAAGATGGTATTCTAAACCCATAGGTTCAGTTGTAAACCAATGGATTTGAGCGTGGATCTTGTAAAAGAATTTAAGCCATAATCCCAAAGAGCCTAGTCGAGTTGATTAGAGCTCAAGGAGACGTAGCCCAAGATATCAGATGAACTCCATGTTAAGCTTGCTATCTTATGGTTTGTTTCCTTGCTGCATCTTATTGCTATGTGTATAATGTTTATTTGCTGCACTATCTCACTGTTATATGTTGCATATCTGTTTAAGTAAATAACCTTAAGGCATTTGGTCAGTTATAGGCAAACTAAAGCATACACCTATTTCAAGTGTTTATTTCCGCAATTATCAAGCATAAGCATAGATCCTGGAAATTGTTTAAGCTTTGGAGTGGGAGAGGTTCTTGTAAGCTGACAAGAAGCCTTTAGTGCCCCATTTCAGATCATTAAGTGAAGATTTTACTAAGTATGGAATATTTGGAATTCCTGGAACAAGACACACATGGTGTGACATGCAATTGTATTTACATACTGTGGGTATATGTGGCTTAGGTTGCATCCTTGGGGTATATGTAGCTTCGGCTGACATCAATTATATTGATTGAAAAATTAATTAGAATGAGAGTCATCTTCTAGATTTGATTGCAATTGGCTATAACAAGAAGGTAGAGCTCACCAATATAAAAGATTACTAAAATGGAATTTAGTAAAATATTAGAGCTCACCAACACAAAAGATTACTAAAATGAAATTTAGGAAAATACTAAAGGTTCAAAGGGAGGACTTATACCAAAGGCCTTAAGGACCCCCGATTAGCGATCTTCGATATATCGGATCAGAGGTAGGCTGCCATGCGATATCGGGACCTTGGGCGAGCCGATTGCGATATGCGATGGTCGGTGATCGGCGATCGACATAGTCAAAGGGAGGACCCCCGGGGCCATTGCGATTGTGATATGTGACATGTGATTGGGGCCGATAGTGATGCACCGATATCGGCAATCGACGAATTCCCGATACAAGGAGCCAATGCCAATGCGACGTGTGATTGCGACTTGTGACAAAGCGCGGACTCGATGAGGTTTATGAATGCGGTTGAATAATATTTGAAATCCAAAATTTCAGATTTTCTGTGTATTCTCGTGTATTTGGGTTTTTGACCATGTGATAATGCGATTGCGATATTGCGACCAAAGGCGGACCCGATAAGGATTATAGACACGATTTCATATTATTTGAAATCCAGATTTGCGGGTTTTCTTTGTATTTCTGTGTAATTGTGTTTTGGCCTTATGCAATGTGATTTGTGATAAGCGATGAAGGACACGGACCCGACAGGTTTATAGGGGCGATTCTATATTATTTGAAGTTCGGTTAAACGCTCAATGATGTGTTTTCCCCAGTTTTTCCTGTGTATTGCATTACGTGTTCGAACACGGGATTTCTGCCGGAGGAAGGCCGAACGGTTGGGTTTCTAGTGCCCGCCGTTCATTTCCATGAGAAACTGATTCTTTTGTGAAAACGCGTGGTTTTCCATGATGGAGGACTGTAACGAAATGGTTAAAAATACACAGAGAGCTCAATTGACAGGGCTGCTGAAGGTTGCCGAGATTCACTTGGAGGTCGAGCAAACCACTGATAACACAGAGCTGAGAGCCAGAGCCAGAGTCAAGAGCCAGAGCTAAAGCCAAAGCTGAGAGCTAGAGCCAAGAGAACAACAAAGAGATCAAATGATCCAATTGTTGCTGACGTTTGATATGTGCTAAAGACAAAAGAAGGAGTTCCATAGACAGTAAGATAATTTTGAGGGAGTTGGTGCAAGCTAGAGCTGAAGATAGCTCAAAGTGCTGATTAAAGGAATCTATTCCTGAGAAGCCTAAATCTGTCTGGAGATTATGGACAGCCAGCGGGATAAGATGGTATTCTAAATCCATAGGTTTAGTTGTAAACCAATGGAGTTGAGCATGGAGCTTGTAAAAGAATTTAAGCCATAATCCCAAAGAGCCTAGTCGAGTTGACTAGAGCTCAAGGAGACGTAGCCCAAGATATTAGGGTGAACTCCATATTAAGCTTGATGTCTTATGGTTTGTTTACTTGTTGCATCTTATTGCTATGTGTATAATGTTTATTTGCTGCACTATCTCACTGTTATACGCTGCATATCAGTTTAAGTAAATAACCTTAAGGCATTTGGTCAGTTAAAGGCAAACTAAAGCATACAAATATTCCAAGTGCTTATTTCCGCAATTATCAATCATAAGCATAGATCCTAGAAATTGTTTAAGCTTTGGAGTGGGAGAGGTTCTTGTAAGCTGACAAGAAGCCTTTAGTGCCCCATTTCAGATCAGGTGGTATCAGAGCCATATATTGGAGCCAAAGGTTGATTAACCCCACCTTCAAAGAAGGTGATATCAAAGAAGGTTATATCAGAGCTTAAGTTATACCAGAGCAGATTGTATGATGATGCAAGTGGTATTAGATCAGAATTATTGATTGAAAGAGCAATCTATATGCTTGTTTGACTTGAAAGGTGTTCAAACAGTAGAAAGAATTTAGCTGTTTGATTGTTTGTAAACTGACTGTTGTGTGAGTTGCAGAGGTGAAAGCTATTGATAGCTAAGTCCAGGAGAGGACAAGAAGGAAGAAGGGTTGAAGGCATTCTTCTTATCCCAAAGGACCTCAAAGAAATCCTTGAAGCACAAGAGGTTTGTTGCAAAAGGTTGCTTGAATAAGCTCTTTGCTAATCTTGTTTGAAGTTCTTTTGTTCATTTTTGGTAATGACAAATTCTACAAGTGAGTCCTTAAATTCTTCTTTCTTCACAAGATTCTTTGATGAAGACATGAAGCAAGACTTGTTCATCATAATGGATATGGTGAGAGAAATGTATGAGGATGGAAGGAAAAGCATCATACATAGAGAGCAGTTGAATTCCATGAAGGAAGAGAAGCAGTTGCTTTTTGAAAAATTGCAGGAAATGGAGAGGCAACTTCATATTGCAAATATGAACCTGAAAGGGATGCATGAGTTGGAGACACAACTCCTTGTTGCCAAAGAATCCTTAGTCACGTATCAGCTTGAAGAAGAGGTAAACAATTCCTGTTTGTCTTCAAATTATTCTAAAAATGATTATGTTGGTTCTTTTGAAAAACATGCCAGAGGCATAGCTTCCAAGTTAATGTACAAGATGGGCTATGAAGGAAAAGGCTTGGGCAAACATGCATAGGGTATTGTTGAGCCAATAATGGTTGAATAAAGGCCAAAGTATTTGGGTCTTGGCTATGAATAATCTTATGGAGAAAGCTGCCATGAAGGCCATTGAAACAACTCCAAGAAGGAGTTTCATGTTAGGTCTTCTACCTCAAGAGTGTAAAGATTGTGTTCTTGGGGAATGTAATAGCTTGAAACATCATTTTATGGAAGAAGGTGTTCATAGGCATACACTTGAACCAGAGAGTTGTGGAAACTCTGAAACCATTGAAGAGGTTGATGGTGTTCCAAAGGGAGCTACTTCTTCATTCAATTCACCTCCTCATGAAGGCAATAAAGGTGAAAAAGAAAGGTATAAATCTGGTTCTAACC
>APFE031254473.1:0-10064 GCA_000404065.3 Pinus taeda | reverse complement strand
CATGCATTCCGCAAATAGTGTATAATCAGGATAATCTCTGTGAATAAGTGATATATTATTCAAATTTCTACAATTTTGGCCTGCATCCAATTTCGGAGCCTTCCTTGGGTTTTTCCTTGATGTTTGCAAGCACTTGGGCTCATCCCATGAGCTCTAGTAAGTCTTTTCACCCTCCTCACTTGACCGTTCAATGTGGATACAATGTCATGTTTGCAGTCCTTCTCTGGCCACACACAAGGTCTTGCTTCATGTGTACAAGTTTTATTCGCTATGTAAACATCCGTCACACTCACACAAAATTTTTTATGCACTATTGCGCAAACTTTGTCGTGGTCATTCAATGATCTATCACAATCACCGCGCTTGTCACTTGCACAGTCGGTCAGTCACGTTGAGTATATGTTGTCTTGATGGTCTGAGGTGTCTTGTCGTCAAGTCATGTTGAGTGTGTGTTCGCAAGGTCGCCTATGCACAAGTTCACTCACTCATGCACTTAGTCATTTTGTTGAAGTTTTGACGACTGGAGCACCCTCCAATAGTTGGACTTCCACCCTAGAATTGACTCGACCGACTGTCACCCAGAATAGCGCATAAGTTTCCAACAAGCCATTTCAATCTGTGTTGCCCGCAAGCAAATCAACCAAACCTCTTGCTGGTCATCTGGAGAGTTTGACTACGCAGTGACCCCGGGACTCACTCCCCTCAAAATTTGCAGAAAATCTGCCAAGCATGTCCCCTCCGCTGCTGAAGAAACTGTACAAACAAGTCTGACAAACGCCCAGTGTCCATCACTGTCTCCCCCCAAAAAATGCGCAGTTTTTCTAGCTAGCCAACTAGTTAGTGGACCTACTGCTCACAAATAAAACTATGAAGATTTCACGAGCAATCCCTTAGTTGTTGAGCATCCCACTCAACTCAGAAATTGTGCATAGGTGTTCAGCAGGTTAGCCTCCAAGAAATTGCACATTTTTTGTCACTAACACTCCTGCAGCCTGCTACCAGCTCCTAGAAAAAATGTGCATTTTTTCCTGGCAGGCCTCCCATAGCCCAATGCTAACTCCCTTGAGGAATTATACAGTTTTTGCTGCCAACCCCTCCTTTGCTTCCTGCATTGCTTCCCTCAAGAAATTGCATAGATCTTCCCTCTAGCCGAGCCGGATCTCGAAAAAAGTCACTACTGATCTGAATTGTCAATCTAAGTCTCCCAGTGACTTCTATGCAATTTTCACTTGTAATGCTGAAAGCCCACATCCCAGCTTGAAATATGCCTTGCATAGTTTCATAGCCTCATCCTCTCTACTGGTCACCTGCATCTGAAAGCGAATGATAATGCATCATAGTAGACTAGGATGTTTATGGATCTGATGTTGTATCATCATGAGTGATTGCAAATATAGGTACATGGATGAGACGTGCTGCGACAGTGAATGAGATGAGCAAGGAGAGAACATGCGAGGAGATTTGATTGCGAACGGATGAACACATGATGCATGCGAGGAGATTTTATCATGAATTGATGAACATGTGAAGCATGCCAACTTAGAAGCAAAGGAGCAACATGCACATTCAACATCAAGCGAACACTAAGACCATCGAAGACTCCACACACCTTGCCATGCGGAGGTGAAGCTATGATACACCAAGAGCATATCCAACACTCAGTAGCACTGTAACTCGACATGCACACTAGCAGCAGCATGAACATACCAGCATTGTCATGTCGATTTGTGTCATGAGTCATGTCGTCCACATACCACTGTGGGCCATACTATTGTAAATCAATAAAATGTAACATGGAAGTCCAAGAGACCCACATGTCATATGAAAAGTCATGAAAAGTTGAAGGGTCAAATAAGTCAAATAGTCATGAGGGAAGTCGAACAGTCACAAGGGCCAATTTCACCCTTGGCTATAAATACCACCTCATTTGTACATGAAAAGGACTTTTCACCTTGCCTCCTCCCACATAGCCTTGATAGTCTGTAGTCTTTTCTTTGAGGAGCGAGAACTGGCTCCAACGCCCCTTTTACGAGGTTAGTGATGTATCGTGTGCGAATGTGTCTTGGAATTTTTGCTTAATTAGGAAGCCTGATAACAGGCCAACATGTTTTCACACATGTATTGTAATTGTTTGTAAGACTAATATTGCAACACTTGTAATGTGTGTTTCTTTAACCTATGTTAAAACATTTGAACTCTTTCGGTTGTTATAATACATATGCTTATGAAAATGTGTTGTATAAGTTGTTAACGATGTCCTACCCGCGTGGGCTACCTCATCTGACATCAGACATGAACTTTCCCAAAAACTTGTTATAATGAACGTCACACTCATGTGGACTGCTCCGTTGAGTGTTGCATGTGCTATCCCTTCTTGTGTGTGTGGTTACCACATCCGTGTGGATTGCTTCGCTAGAAGCAGCACATGTCATGTCATGTTGTGTGTCTCTAATAGATTTAGGACTCTTCCCATTCAACTGGAGACTCACTTCCACCCTCTCTCTCTGCGCTGAAAGAACCTTGATGTAAGTAACACTAGCACTCACCAAGCACACGAACTTCGAAGACAAAGCAGACCACTATCATGTGCTGACAAGAAAGAGCTAAGGCAAACATTTAAGATAATGGCAATCGGACCATCATATCGGATGGGACTCCTACACCAAATGATGTGAGGTCTAGTTTGGACTTCATACTGAGGAGATCCCTTGAATGTTGGTGGGTCCAGCACCGTCAACATTTCTGGCGCTAGAAGGAGGGACACCAGTTGCTTATGGATGAATGTCATCTCACCCCCACTCACTAATCATATGTTCAAGGCAGTAACTCGCACTCCCTCTCACCTACGTGCGACTCTAAAATTGGTCGCTCCTCACCTCCCGCATGTGAACATGAAATTTCATATCAGCACCTCTACTCTGTCCATCCCATTACCTGCTAGTTTGCGCAAAAAAATCAGACTGATCCCAGGAATACATCATCTTCCATACGCATCAAGAAAGCCAAAAACCACTCCCATAGGGGTTTTTATATCGTATGTGAAGGAAGGAGTTCTTGCCACACTTGAAGGTCTGGTAGAAGTTTTTGAGAATGGAGAGGAACCTTCGGTCTTCGAATAGGGAAAAAGAGACACCCTCATGATCTTGGGCTCAGATTCTGTTATAGGAGGTGGAGGGGAAGGCAGTGGGGGAGGCAGAGATGAAGTCGAACCAACAGACTCAAAGCTGGAAACATCAGATTCTGAAGAATAGGATGAGGATGAAGAAGAAGAAGACATGGCTGACCAAAATCTAGAATGGATGACTCAGGGACCATTGGCTCTCCCAGGTGCTTTGCATAAGATTCCGAAGAGGTCGGGGATGGTACGATGACATTGAATGTAGATTGTTCCCATGTACCTTGGATGGTTGCGTAGCAGTATGGTATCACAGCCTTCCTGTCAAATCCATCCATAACTGGGGTATGTTCAAATGTATGTTTCTAGAAAAGTTTGTTGATGACAACACCCGAGCCATGTTAGGCAAAGAATTGGGAAGCCTAAAGTTGGAGGGGAAAGACAAGATAAAAGATTTCAATTAGAGGTTTCTACACATATTGAATAAGTTTGCAGTGGACACGAAACCTCATGACTCCATCATTGTTAATACTACACATCTGCTCTACCAACCAGCATTGTATAGTTCGTCAAGCGAGCCGTGAAACCAACATTGTAAGAAAACTGCAAAGAGGCAATCACTGTAGAGCAGGGCTTGCACACAATTGAAGTTATCAAGGATGATGAACAAACAAAGGACTTGAGAGATGCGAGAAGGAAGCCCCAGGCTGCAACGAGCAAGGGTAAGGACAAGGAAACAAGTGATATTGAAACCCTTACTTGTCTAGTCAAAATCTTGACAACAGAAGTGTTTGAGCTCAAACAACAAATAGATAAACATCTGCGAGCAGTTGGCCGACCATACAAAGCCAAGGAAGCATGTCATCAGGTAGTAATCATTTCCCTACTAAAACCACGTAGAGCTCTAGCTCAGTGTTCCATCTCGAACAGTGCACAAACAACGAATTTTGTTGATATCATGAAGATGAGCACCCGAAAGGGTCTTGACCGAACAGGAAATGAGTTGTAGGATCAGTGCGCGATCACATGCCAAAAATGATGAGCAGTGCGTAGGGAAAACCAAGAGACATGGATGATGATGAAAATGTTGTGCCTCATGAGGCATCAAGCATTGGGCAGGTGGTGAACATGTATCAATGATTGCAAGCAGCACATAAGACAAATACCGAGAGGTAGCCCCAAGAGAAAAATGGTTGTTACAATATCAGAAGTCAAGGGGCTCTCCCCACACTTGGGGAAATGCAACAAAGGCTCGAACTAATGAGGAAGGTTGATCTACCAGCCCTCCAAAAGTAGAAAACACAGAGAAATCTCGGGAAGATAGCGACGGACAAGAGTGCATCCATGAGCAGCAAACTGTAGAACACTCAGTGGACAACACGAACACCAGTCTCACCCCAGACATATTAGTGAGTCTACCAGCTCTAGATTACAATATCATGGAAGACATGAAGAAGACTTGCGCAAACATTAGTTTGTTCAAGTTATCTAAGATTCAGAGTCAGCATGACATCTTGTTGCATGCACTAGGGTAGACATCAACGGAAGACGTAGCCTCTACCAGGAAGGGAGCAAGCACACCTCTCGGGTCACTTTAAACTGTGCTAAACACACTTTGGATGGAAGAAGAAAACTTTGTTTTCCCTCCATTCCTGCTTTCATTTGAAATATTTAACTGTAATGTTCACAATTGTTTGGTTTATTCTGGTGCAGCAACCAACGTCATATCGCTCTTGATTTCCAAAAAGATCAATGTGCAATGGAGCAAGATATCCACGCAGATCATCCAACTCGATCGAACATTTATACCAGCCATTGATGAACTTTAGGATGTGATCATCCAACTATCTCATGACGACCGACTTCACCAGTGCATAAACATTATTGTTGTGGACATACCGGAAGCGTATGACTTACTACTCAACAGAGATTGGTATAACAAGTTGAATGGATATCATTCGCACATGTGGCTTTCATACAAGGGCAAAAACAAGGCACAATTTCACTCCCATCAATGGCAGAACGAACCATTGGCCTTCATAGAGCTCATGTTTGGCAGTTGCCTCTTGGAAACAACGTTGGGGTACTATCCCACACGACCAACTGCAACCCCACCAAACATGCAGTTGGGTCTCCCCCCTTTCCCAACCGATGGAAATGAAACATGTATATTGCATTGTAACATTAGTAGTATTAGAAGTAGCAGTAGCAGTAGTGCAAGCGCGTCGAATGGTCCATGTACATATGAGTTATGGACCATGTACTTCGACAAACCAAAGACACAAGATGGCTCTAGAGTCGGGTGTGTCTTGATTGACTCAAAAAATAGGAAGCATTTGATTTCAAGCCACTTGGAGTTCGAGTGCACAAACAACGTTGTTGAATACAAAGAACTCATGTTGGGATTGCAAAAATCCATTAGCCTCAATGTAGTCTAGCTCAAAGTGGTAGGTGATTTGGAAATAGTGGTACGACAGGTACATAACACCCTTCACTATTCATCACCTCATCTCAAAAGTTGCAAACAATAGGAATGGTGACTGATCTCTAGCTTCCAAGCATTTAATATCATTATTGTACTAAGAACGCGTAATGAAGCTACCAATGCTTTGGCAAACTCAGCTTCTAGAATGTCACCATTTAGGGATAGATTTACTATTGAAATTTTGTATAGACCTTCTATTGCGGATAACATAACTAATTTAAGCATGTTTGATTATGATCAATAGATACTAAATTTCATGGCTAACGCTGATATATTCAAGGATGCAGCGATAGATGAAGGCGATAGCGAGCAATATTTGCAAGATGGGGTGGATAACAAGAAAGGTCACCTTATCCCCAAGGGTATGGTATCTTTGGAAAAGCTCCATGACTTGCAAGAACACTTTCAAGGGCCAAGGAACAACAAAACGAACAACTCTACCATGATGCAAGAACTAATTAACTTGGGGACAAAACAAGATCCCAAGTTCATCAATCTCGGTACGTGTTGCACGCAGCAGGAGTAGCAAGCCTTTGTCCGCTTGTTCAAATAGGACCGAGATGTGTTCATGTGGACATATGATGATCTAAAAACTTATGACATGTGAATAATCCAAATATCATTCCGATCAAAGAAGGGGTCAAGCCATATCAACAGAAGCTGAGAAAATTACATTCGTCACCTGAACCTCTCATACAAAAGGAGCTCACCAAGCCATTGGATGCATGGATAATGTACAGAGTTCATCATTCTACATGGGTTTCAAACCATGTTCTTATATGTAAGAAGTCTGGGGAAATCTGCTTATGTGTTGATTTCTAGAACTTGAATTGTGCCTCAGACAAAGACACTTACCTTGTGCCATCTATGGAGAAAATTTTGCAGACAGTATTTGGGGCACAAATATTTTCCTTACTTGACAAGTTTTTAGGATATAATTAGGTCTTGGTAGTGGAACCTAATCGACTCAAAACTACCTTTCATACCAAGTGGGGTACATTGGCATATAGACGAATGTCGTTTGGGTTTGTGAATGCGGGCACAACCTTTCAGTGCACCATGGACATCACCTTCTGCGAACTCATCAGATAGAGCCTAGAGGTGTAACTCGATGATGTGACTGTGTTTTCAAGAAAATGGGAAGACCACATACACCATCTGAAGAAAATTCTTGAGCGATGCTGAAAATACGAGATTTCCTTGAATCCCAAAAAGAGCATATTTGCAATGTCTGAGGGGAACCTCCTTGGGCACATCGTTTACAAAAGTGGGATCAAGGTTGATTTGGACCAGGTCCAGACTATTACACAGATCCCTCACCCAACCAACAAGAAAGCAATGTAGTCCTTCTTGGAAAAGATAAACCTCCTCCGAAAGTTCATCTCGAACTATGCGCAAAAGTAAAACCAATACAAGACATGATCAAGAAGGATGTAGTCTACAACTGAGGCAAGAGGGAAAAGTATGCATTCACCCGTATCAAGCAGGATATTTCAGAAATGCCTTCACTCTGTAGCCCATATTTCTAAAAAGACTTCCTATTACATACCTTGTCAACGATGTCATGCCCGCATGGGCAGCCTCACCAGATATCAGACATGACCTTTCCCATAGCACTTGTGTGGACTGCTCCGTTGAGTGTTGTACGTGCTATCCCTTCTTGTGTGTGTGATTGTCGCATCCGTTGAGTCTTGTACGTGCTATCCCTTCTTGTGTGTGTGATTGTCATACCCAATGCAGATAGACCCAAGAATTCATCAACCTTTTGACCCTCTTAATCATACATTTCCTATATTGTAATGACCATTTTCTTATGGTGAGAAAAACTGAAAAAAAAACTTCATGTTTTCATCGCCCTTCTCAATTTGCACTACTGAACACTTCATCCACGACTTAACCTCCCTTCAATCGACCTATTTTTTTCCTTCTTACCTCCAAGTCCTTTACATGTGCCTTTGAAAACATATCATAAGCATTTTTATCAAATGTCTCTTTTATCTCAACTTTAACAACCTTTAATCCCCATCCCTTTTCCTTCTTTTTGGTAGCATCCCAAGTACTTACACTGTTTTGGAGGGACCCACCAACCTTTTTGAATTTTAAGGCATTAAAATAATTTTTAAGCCCTTATAGGAGCTTGTCCCACTCTAAGGACTTTGTAAATAAACTTTTACTTCCTGTACTAGATTTGAACCCAAGATATTTCTTGTGCATGGTAAAACGAATATTTCCTATCAATTATAATTGGATTAATTTATTTACTAAAATCTAAACCTATCACTCCTACCAAACCATTCAATTATAATTAGATCAATTTCCATACTAAAATCTAAACCTATCACTCCTACCCAACCCTTTCTCCCCTCTTTTAGACTCCTTTTTCCCATCTTTTATTTCTTTTATGAGCCTAAAAAATAGGTACAATTTCCTTGAAAATATTATTACCACTTCCTCTACTACAAAGGAGGCCATCAATATCTATACTAGACTTGTATTTTCTTTCTCCAAGACAATAAGTATGTCTTACACGTTAAAATATTCTTAATATTCTGAGAAGACTCCGTAGCTTTTGATCGAGGACATACAAACTTGTTTTTCTAAATCTAACTTAATCTTAGTTTCTTCAAGAATAGTGCATTCATCCTAGTTAAAGACTTAACAATATTGCAACAAGACTTTGGCTTCTAAATCTAGGATAATCATATATAATATTCATTCAGATATCACTATATCATTATCCCTGCCAATGGTGTGTTTTCATTCACACCACCACTGCAGTTTCTTAAAATTTGTTCTCCCTTACTGAAAATCGCATGCGGTGAAAGTCGAAATTTGTTCCCCCTTCCTCCATTCTAATTATGTGGTTCCCGGAAATTGTATTCATTGTTATTGAAACAGTTTGGCATGCGGCGTTAATATTTGTTCTCAAAATGGTTTGCGGTGTCATAAGAAAGTTGACATTTGTTCTCCGTTCCTCCGTTGTACTTCCAATTTCACTATCAACAAAATGCCCACACACAGTTGGCGTGCGGCGAATGAAAACAAAATGATTCCCCATCCAATTTCACGTTCAACAAAATATAGTCTAGCGCGGAAGCCACATCCAATTTCAGTATCAGAGCCAGGTTTCGATCCTGGGACCTGTGGGTTATGGGCCCACCACGCTTCCGCTGCGCCACTCTGATGGGCATTCATTTGTGATAACTTAATCATTTTCATAGTAATTCATTTGCACATTATTTGACACTGCTTTCGTTTATTTAATATTCTGTTGGAACCTTTTTGCAACATAAATGCTTTTAAAAGTGAATGCTCGTTAATAACGAAAACCTTAATGTCATTACACAACAATGAAAATGGAGTAAGCCGTTTGCATTACCATGTGTGTTTATATATATATAAACTTTTAGTTTAATTTAGCAATTTATATATATATATATATATAATTGCAAAATAATATTTAGCGTAAGTGATTAATTATACATTTGTTTAATAATATTTATTATTTTAATTACTTTATAAAAACAAAGTTTTGAGCTGAAAATATTTTATATATGTAATTTTCTTAAACATTTTCTAAAGGTAAAAAGCTTTTAGCATTGGTATTGGGTATTGTGTGGGGAAGAAAGCTCAAATGGTTGTTGGTATTAGGCCACAGCAAAGTATTGGGTATTGTGTGGGGAAGAAAACTCAAATGGTTGTTGGTATTAGGCCACAACAAAGTATTGGGTATTGTGTGGGGAAGAAAGCTCAAATGAAGTGGATCAAGAGTGTGTGCACCAGGTGCTCAAGTCGGCACGAGCGCGCCCAAATGAAGTGTAATGAGGCACCCTTGAGTTGGCACAACCACGCCCAAAGTGGACCTAGGGCGCCCATGATGGAAGAAAATGCGCCCAAGATGGAACAAGCATGCTCCCTCGAACGTACCCAAGTTGGACTGAGCATGCCCAAATGAATGCACCTAAGATTTGGAAAAAGCCAGTCGAGACTGCACGAGTGCCCACGCCCGAGGCATAATGAGTCAACCTGATAGAAATTTGGGGTTTCTCGCATGAGCTGAGACCGAACAAGCGCCAGTCGAGACCGAACGAGCACCCATTCCCAAGATGGAACGAGTCTACCCAATTGCTCAAATGATTATTCATTTGCATGATGGAAACATATAAGTAGTTGATGGAACAAGTGATAATGAAACGAGAGGGAAGCAAGGACAAGTCCGTAGAAGAAGATGTGCAGGAGTTTGGGAACAATTCCAAACAAAGGAGTGGTGACATAGAGTCTTACTCTATTGTGGAGGTGGAGTAAGGAGTCATGCACATTGTTGGACAACTGACACGCTCGAATCGTGCAAGAGAAGTCTTGAACGGCAAGCCTTATTTACCATGCTATCGATCCATAAATGTGCGGGGGCAGTACATGCCCACCGATGGATCGAAACAAGTACATTATCCATTTCAATCCAGC